>JBAMHW010000021.1:13580807-13605814 GCA_037177495.1 Rhadinocentrus ornatus | reverse complement strand
CATAGGTGAGGGTAGGAACGTAGATCGACCGGTAAATCAAGAGCTTTGCCTTTTGGCTCAGCTCCTTCTTCACCACGGCTGACCGATGCAACGTCTGCATAACTGCAGACGTGGCACCGATGCGCCTGTCGAAAAAATTAAATAAAAAAATAAAAATCCAATATAGAAAATTACCAAACTATTTTAAACAATTTCACCCTTTCATTAAAGTATTTTTAAATGATTGCAAAGATTTCTTTAAATAAAATGTACCAAAACAAACTTTACTATGAGCCTCTCATTAAAAGAAGATGAAGAAAAAAACAACTTGATGCATTTTCGGTGCTTTCATGGCCAACAAAATGTAATAGAGTTGCAACATTTCATTTGCTCTTGGGAGCCCTCTAATGGCACAGGGGACCAAAGCAGTCACTTACTTGGCATTTGGCATGTCTGCGCCCAGCTCTGTTAGGCCTATAAATCTGTGCTTTCCCAATACAAAGTTATGATGCACTAAAATGTTAAATAATAAGAGATTTCAAGGAGAAGAGTCATGTTGATCCTAAATGTATTAACTGAAAAGGGCTTGCAGGGAATTTTGTAAGCATGTTTGTTACAATTTTCCATCAGTTCTGAATGCATGATAAAAATAAAAAAAATTTCTACTCGAGAGAAGTACCGCAGAGTTGAAAGAACAAAGATTTGAGTGGATCTGATTGTCCCTTTGTGTTCATTGTTCTCAGCTGAGAATTGAGCGAATGCAAGTCTTGAATAGAACAAATTAAAATGATGCAAACAAGAGAAACAATAGCTTTATTTTTTATTTATTTTGTTGACAAATATTTTCTCTTGTATTTCTTGCATCAGTTTGTGCTGAGCACAAGGCACTGGTGAACGCATGAGAAGTGAAAGGTCTGTTCTAAGAACAGAGATTGACAGTTGATACAAAGAAGTTGTTATCCAATTTTGCACCAATCGCAGAGGCAGGCTTTCCAAACCTGCTGCGTTCTGATGTCAAGAGCACTTTTATAGAAGAAGGTAATTAAAAATTGAACAAAAGAGCTTTTCAGTGCAGATGGAGGGGTTGGAGGGAGACAGCGTGACAGTGAATAGAAAATGGTAGAAATTTGTATCATAAATGAGATAGTGTGTGAAGGAGCAAAAGTGAGCAACAGTTTACTATTTTTTCATTCTGCACTGACAGTGCAGAAAACATAAACCAGTATCTACAGCAAAGTTCCAATGACACGAATTCTGGAGGGAAAAAAAGCATCTTATGCAGTACTTCATGCTAACAGACTCAAAGCTTAAACACACAGATACACAAACTTGCAAATACACACACTTGCAGCTCGTTAGTGCCTGATTGGCAGTGAGACATCCGGAGAGGTAATTGGCACATTTCTCGTCATTAACGAAAGGAAATTGCCACATGTCTGCTGTCATCGGATACAGCAAAGTGACACGGAGACAAGACAAAGATGGAAACTTAGACCTGAGGACGAGGAAAAGGAGACGGGTAAGAAAAGAGACGGGCAGACACAAGATGTAGAGGAGAAGAAAGATGAGCGAGAGGAAGGCAGAGCAGGGGTATCAGCAGGAGGGCAGTTACTTGCGTGCCAAAATATATATATAATACATCATCACAGAGTCAAGGACGGACGAGAAAGAATAAAGATGGGGGTGGAGTAGAAATGTTGCAAAGACATGACTTTATTTGGAGGCAGAGAAGGTTGAGAAAGTATGGGAGGAATATATGAAAAATAAAGAGGTGGAGGAAATCAGTGATCTCTTAAGTTATAAATCATGGACTTAAAGATACATTTTCCAGAAACAACAATGACTGGAATCATACTTGATGAAGTGATATGAGGAAGACTTGTTGCCCATAATGATTTGATTACTAATGTCTTGTATGTACCATTAGTTTTTCCATTGAGCTTTGGTTTTGATGTTCACCAACCCCCAACCCAAACATCTGCAATTAGTTGCTAAACAACAGTTTTTACTGATATAGATGATGGCAGTGACAGTGAACTTTAGCGGTAATGTTGCACCTCAT
Organism: Rhadinocentrus ornatus; assembly: GCA_037177495.1. Taxonomy (NCBI): domain Eukaryota; kingdom Metazoa; phylum Chordata; class Actinopteri; order Atheriniformes; family Melanotaeniidae; genus Rhadinocentrus; species Rhadinocentrus ornatus. The sequence continues at coordinate 13,603,773 of JBAMHW010000021.1, read as the reverse complement.
CAGTAAAGTTTGGCAATTTATCTCAGCAGCTGACCCCTTTTACAGGATATGTCACATTATACATTCAATATTGAAGATACCTGCTGCAGTTTTTTAAAACTGCAAACACGTATTAAGGCCACAGATGTGCGACAAATGTGAAAACTCTAACTTGAAAAACTGATAAATAGCACCCTAACGTCCACTTTGTTGGAGTTTCTATACGATTTGACCTTTGACTGAGTACTCAATGACCGATTAATGTGGTCAATGTACTTTTAGTAATCTAACTCTTAAATGTCTATGTCAATGTCCTTTCACTGTCACTTCTTCTCCCTTCAGCAAACAAAACTGGCTACAGACCAGACTGCAGCAGCTATGTGGGAGCAACCACTGAGTGGGATGTTTCTGAGCTCTGCCAGGGTGTGCCAGCACAACACTAATTAGCCCAATACGCAAAACACACTATATACAATCCACACACTTGTTAGAAACCAGTGCAAGGCATAACCGTTCATTACTCATCTCTGTTGTGTCAGAAATAGAGTGCACAGCAGTGTGTGGGGGTTGAGAGGGGTGTGAAAAGAGAGGAAGGTAAGGGAAAAAATAATGTTCCACAGCAACGTGCAAGTCTCCTCAACAGAGAAGTCATTAAAAGCTTTCCAGCTTCCCCACATGAAGTCTAACTATCTATCCAATGTAATTTAGTCATTTTTCCATTTTCCTCAGTATCTGCTGCAGGCTTGAATGACACACCTGGAGAATGAGCCGCAAAAGGTTACAAACTGATTATTAAATCATTCACTGGCAGACAACAAGCCATATGCTCTGCATCTGCATGCATGACAGGTATGGAAATGTGAGCTGTATAAATATTAACAAGCCAGAATGCACAAAGGTGCGACATTTTGAGATGTGATAGGAAAAATTGTTTGTATTGTTTGTAGTGGGGTTAGCAAGGATTACAGATGGAGTGATGCCTAATCTAAAAAAAGAGAATTGTTATTCTAGTTTTATTTAAAGGGATACAAAAATGGTTATTGTATGTAATTCAAATACAGTATACATATCATTTAAAGGTTAGCACATCAGACATTATTCTTGTTGTAATGGTAAACATTTAAAATAAATACTACAATGTAAAATACTACCTTGAAATGCAATGAAATACACAAACAAAAGTAATTCACACATAAAAAGAATATTTATAATAAGTACTGTTTCTGGATGACCTGGATAAAACAAAAAAATATTGAATATCATTGTTTTACAAACAGGTAAAAGTTTCCCAGTATATCTCCATTTTGCAAGCCTGGAGCCAGATGTAATGACCTCATTCTGCTTTTAGCTTTCTACCACTGAAAACAAATAAACATTCCTAAAACTCGCTCTAAAAAAATTCATGTGCAGCTCTTTTATTGCAAATTCATTGTAATTCTCAGAATTTACCAGCAACAAAATTGACCGGAGGGCCTTCATGATACACACTGCCTCTTGTCTAGTAGCTGCTCGGAGAGACTTCAGCCCCCTGTGACCCTGCCCTGGAATAAGGGAGTAAATACAATGGGTGGATAGATGGACCTTCATCACTCTTTTTGTCTGTTTCTTGAGTTTTGATGTTAATGTTTCTCCTGGATGCTTGCCATTATATTGGACATTTAGCTTTTTTGGAGCCAAATTCTTCCTAGTTGCATGTGCATGTGGTTCAAGGACAGATTGACTGCTGAGAGGCTATGTGACAAACAGGTAACTTTATGTGGAATATCAAATAATGACCCAAAACAAATCACTACTCCAGCTTTACAAATTTGAGAATAGTTTGATATACTCTTTGCATGCAGTCTGTGCTGTCCCCGAGTCTTTCTTTGCCTTTGAAAAAGCTTAGACGATGATTCCAGCTAGGCAGAGGGGTTATTATACCGTGAGAGGTCAGAACTCACTTGGTACACAACTCAGCTGTCAGGAGCAAGGATAAAAATATGAGCAGATTCAAAGACTCAGTGGAAACAGCTGAAAAATCATTTAGCAGCATTAAAAAAAAAAGATTTACACCAAAATGTGAATCATCTGATTTTATTTCATTTTTCATGAAAGATGAAAATGCCACCTGACATCCAGCAATTCTTACAGTATGATTCCTCTTTTAAACGTTTTCAATATGTAAGCTACTACTATAGTCTGCTTAGCACACATAATAGCCCCTTTATTTGGCCTATTACTTTTCTTCTAGCTTATCAAAAATATTTTCTTTTCTTTCTTATGTGTAGTCGACAAGAATAAGTGCACAAAAAAACCCTCTTTGCTGTGAATTTTTACGGACAAAATGGAGCCACTGGAGGAGACGGTAGAAAGAGAAGTGACTCACCGAGAACAGCAGCACTCACAAATGTGGGCCATTACAGGAAATCACAGGCTTTCCACAGGAAAACTGCAGTGATTGACAGCTGAGCACCTGAAGGGCAATCTTTGGTTGGTCGCCTCGTGGGTTGAGTCTGGACCCTTGACACATCCTTTCCCATGGGAAACGTTGATGAAAATGCACTTCCTGTTTCACTGGCCACTGAAGTGTTGTTACTCTTGACATTCCTGGCACTTCTCATAACTCAGCTATGCCCCATTCTTACTGGGAAGATGCACTCAGCTATTTCTTGACAAGGTGACCTGATGTGAGCCACTGGTTGTGATTTGCCTTCAAATCACCTTGAAAAAAAAACAAAACTGGGCCTAAAATCAGCACTTCTTGCTCAAATTTATGCGGTGTGATGTAAAAAAAAAAAGGATGTCTAATCTTCATAAAGGGCAGCAGTCAAGGTATTTGAAGTAAATTAGAATTTATTATACTACTCTACCCTGGGTGTAAATATTGGTGTGTTTCATGAGGAAATATAAAATATGCTGTCCTCTGGACTTGAAGAACTATGCATGAAATGTCAGATTTGGCACTGGCGCCAGTCTGAGCTGCTAAAATTCATCTGGTTTTATTTATTTATTTATTTGGATGAGGATGTGTGAAGGAAAGTTCTTTGTATTTCTTGGCTTTCATCTTGGTAAAGTCAGTCGACTTAATCATGGCAGCAGGACCTGTTCCCTGCAGAGCATCAATGACTTGTTACCCGTGATAACACGGCAGGACCCCGGCCGACCAAGGAGATGCCTGAATTAAAATCCTGCTTCCATGGAAATGGACTTAGCTGCTCACGGTGCTGCATCACCTTTGAACTTTTGTTTCTGCCACTCTGCCTTTGTCTCAGGGCTCTGAAATGGAGATGCAGGGTATGGCGAGGAAAAGGAACAATAAGCGACATTCTTTCAGCTGTCTATTTTACAAGACTGGCACATATATTTAAGGTATGAAAAGAGACCTCTTCTGCTTGTGTAGAGGCCCTTCAGCAGCTGATGAAAGAGCTTCATGTAGATATTCAAAAGCAAAGGATCTTCACTGAGTTGATGGAAGTCTACCAATACCATCTATATCGTTATATGCATTACTATGGGTAGCACTCGGCTAAGCTGACATAACTGTCAAAAAATTCCTCTTTTCTCTGTACTTGAAAAGCCTCAGTAGTTACATTTTTCTTCTGCTGTTGATTAAGTATGTATCAAATATTCATAGCTACACTATAAAAAATAAAAAGCAATGAAAGTTTTTATAAGTAAACTCAACTAATGGTATTGGTGTTGTATAAACCTAAATTAAGAGGGTAACTTGGAGTAAAAATCTTAAATTTAACAAAGTCTTGACCTAAAACAACCCATGTTGTTAACCTGAAAATATCTCTTAAAAAGTTGAGGCAACTTTTGTTCACTTGCTGGCTCAACTTAATTGCATGAGTAACTCTGAATAATAGTCTCAAGTTTGTCCAACTTAAAATTTTGATTTTATTTTATTTTTTAATTTACTTAAAAATGCTTTGGAGCTGACTGCCTTATTTTTTAAGTTATCTAAAAAACATATCTATTAATAGGGAAGTCTGTAATGCATCAATCAATTTTCTTTACTTGCTTATTCGAATGCAGGATGCGATGAGCCTATCCCAGCAGCTACTAGGTGAATTGTAGGGTGCACTCTGGACAGGTTGCCAGTCTATCGCACGGCCAATACAAAGAGACAATCATTCACACGCACACATACTGCTTGCAACCTCCACACAGAAAGGCCAAGGCTCAAACCAGGAATCTTCTTGCTGTGAGGCGACGATTTTAGCCGCCACACCTCTGTGCAGTGTTGGAGGTCTGTAGCAATAATCACTTATACCAGTTAACTGTTCTTAAGGGTTTGAATTCTGGCTGAGAAGTGTGTACGGGTTCATGGAGACATTTGAATTGCCTCAAAAGTGTACTTAGGATAGTGCTGGTTAAGAGCCTCACAGCAAGAAGGTTACTGGTTAGAACCTCTGCAGGTTCTGTGTGGAATTTGCATGCTGCAAGTGTGAGCAGTGTTCTAATGTCTCTGTGTTGGCCCTGCCATGGACTGGACCTCTCATATGATGCTGCTGGGATAGGCTCCTGAGACCCAATATTGAAATAAGCAGGTGTAGAAAATGTATTGATGGAATTCAGACTCCCCAACTAAAGAATAAGTAGCCTAATTGAGAAAACTTTAAAAAGTAAAGCAACTAGGTGCAAAGCATTTTGAGAAAACTTTAAAAAATAAGAATTATGTTGTGTCGACCTACATTAACAGTGTAAAAGAAAATTGAAACATTAAGTTGTCGAAACTTGAGACTACTATTCAAAGATATTTTCAACTTAATATGACTTGTTTTAGCTCATGAGCAAACCTGGATAGCTATCCTAACTAAGTTAAATTCTCTAGTTCACATTGTTACTTTCTTAATTTAGGTTCATACAACGCCAGAACTCTTTAGGTAAACTTACAAAAAAAAACTTTGTTTATTTTCACTCAAGTTTTTTTAACAACTATTTGTTACAGTGTTATATGGAAATGTGTAACAATGACTCCGAGTCTCTAATTTATTCAGACCATGCAAGACTTTCAGATGACTAAATCCTTGTGCTATTTTAGAAACCACACTCACTGTAATTGAGCTCTTCAAGGCCCAAGTTCCACTGGTAATGGTTACATGGAGAGCCAAAACAAATGCTTGCTTTTTGTTTTCTTTGTGTGTGCTAGTGTGTTGCATGTGGGTATTCCACATCTTAAGGATTAGCTGTACTTCAGTAAATGTATTTATCAACTATAAATAACTGATCAAAAAAATAAGAAATAGGAAACCATAGATTGAACTTTGAGCATGAAAATCTCTGAGGCATCTGGTGGGAGTTCTTTCATTTGTTTCGTTATAATAACTTACAGCATCATCAAAGAAATTATATGGATCATTTAGCATGATGCTTATATTTCAGGACAACAGCCTCCCCAGAAAGCCAACAAAGACTCACAACTACTTAAATAGAATCATAGGATGTTATTACTATGGTTAAGCATCCTGACAACTTCTGATGTAAATCATCTGAAATGTGGGAAGACAAAGAACGAAGGTTGATACTGGCTCACATCAAACAAAACCACGCTTTGCTGTAATTTGAGATCAGAACTAATTATAACTGACTGACTTTGATTCTAAATGCGGGCTTATTGTTTTTGGTAATGTGAAATATCTCTGAATTATAGCAGATCTCAACTGAATGCATTTCTGAAAGTATCGAAGAATCACATACAGTCAGCGTTTGCTACCGTTTAACTCACAATGGCAGCTGCTACTTTATGAGTTGTTATTGTAGTGCCATCAGCAGAAGCATTAAAGGATGAGGTTACATACTTACGCTGAGAGCTTGGACAGCTGTGATGACCATGATCTACATGTGGGATAAAATTTCCTAAAATTCTTTTACCATAGTTTGAAGAGAGGAAACCCAAGAGTTTGAATCCTCCTTGCAGCTCATCAGTGGGGAGTTTATTTCTGCCAGCTGGTCAGCCACAATCACAATGTGCTATAGAGAGGATGAATAGTCTTTCAGCTGAGCTGTTTTCAGGATGTGATCATGTGAGCCCTGGCATACAGACATGTTGGTGTACCCGCTGGTACACATGGAGTACAAACTGTGTGACAATGCACAGTCAGCACATGTGTTTGTCCTTTTTTTTTTTTCTTTTCATTCAAAGCACAATGTCCTTCACATACAGTCCACAAGATTAAACAAAACTGCTGTTAGAGTTTAGATCTTTTTGCCATCCTTTCAGCCTCTGGCTAAATGGGTGTGTAAAGGAACCACAGAACAGCCGTACAGCCCACTGGAGGCCTGACATCAACCCAGTCAATCAAGCCTTGACAAACCATAACAGCTCTCCTCCTTCTGCCTTCAGCCTCTCTCGTCCACTCTGTATTTTTTTGTGTCTTGAGCAGTTGAAATATGACAGATCATTGCTTTACAGCAGCTGCTACATATTTCTGGAAATTCATATGTAACCACAGTCTTCTCTTATGAACTTGTGTGAGAAAAAGGCCCTGACAAACTGAGATGAAAAGCAGCATTCACTTTAGTCTTTTTTCCCCAATGAAACAGCAGCATTTGAGTTGAGAAAGAAGGGAAAAAATATCACATGAAATGGAACTTCTTAAGCAGTCAATGATGTAAAAGAGAAATTAAAAAGGTTGATGTGTTCCTATTAAGAATACATTTAACCAACATACGTCATAAAAGCAAGTTGAAAACAGTGACTGTTTTTCTATTGTACCTAGATGTTACTATCTGTAGCCTGCTTCTCTCACTTTGCATTAATTATCATATTTTTTAAACATAAAGATATAAATGTCCCATTCTTCTTCTGGTATTGGTCGCATGCTTGGCTCTAATTTGATATGGAAGGAATTCAGTGTTTTTTATAGAACCGAACTAAAACCAACCTGTTTTCAATAATTTGCTGATATTTTTTGGAAGACTGCGATGAAACAAAACTAATGACTTTAACAAAAGGGAAGTTGTTCATAATGCAGAAAAAGAGTCTGTAAACTCTTCAATGTACATCTAAGTTGCCTATCATGAATGTACTCCAGTTGTAGCTTTAAATGCTGCACTAAGCCCAGGCAGTATTGAAGGTGACCTCATGGAGGTGGTTGAATAACCAACACTATATGGCTCTTTACAGGAAAAACTACTAGACCGAAGCCTGGATTGTACAAGGAGAACAAGCCCTAAGCTTTTGTCCTTTAAGCTTCTCAGCATTTTTAGCTGTGCTCTTCCACTCACTTAGTTCAGCTTTGCCAGGTCAATTACAAGCCTTTACAGTTTATTACCTACACCGCTTACTAAGGAAAAATTTTAAAAGTAAAAAGCACCCTCTCTAACTCATCAAACACACCTTCATCCTTTATTTATAGTCCTGCAATCTCAACTGAGTCCTTTCAGATGAAGCTCTTACAGTGTCCCACTATAAGGAAGAAAAAGGAAGTAGAGCAAGGAGGAGATATTGGCTAAGCTTGCACGGTACTTATTATTTTTTCCGTGGCTGATAATTACTATTTTTTTTCCTTCCAAACTGCAGTTACTGGCTGATTTTCAGGAAATACCCAAAAGCACTTTAGTAGCCTAGGCAGTGATGAGAAATGTCCATATCTGTGCACTGTTCTGTGTCAGATTTATTCTGTTATTTCATTAAAATTTCTTAAGTAGAAAGGTTAAAAACTGAAGCATATTATGCAATCAACAGTTTTTTTAATCAATTCATACATGTTCCAAATATATGTCATAAGTGTTAGATATTTTGGCAACCCATTCAGCATTATATTCATAAATAATCACACTAGAAATTATGGTCACACTTAATCAGAAACTGACCCAAAATCATCATTTAAACCTCTTTTCAGAGAAGCCAGTTTACTGGATTTGTAGTGAGAGCTTTTAGTTGGGTTAGCAGGGCACAGCTTCCTTTGGGTAATATGTCCACATTAGAAAATATCTTTTGAAACATATATCAAAACTATTCAAAACTAAAAAAGTGGACTGACTACGTAAAATGTTCTCAGAGCCTTACCTCAGCTGCTGGGATGCCTTCAGGTGGCCGACACTGCAGTAACACCTCCTGTTCGAGTAACACTTCCTTCCCAAGAGGTTCCTGGTCAAATGTCTTCCTTAGATCTATAGGAAACAACCCAAATTATAAACTCTTTTACAATATATCTTATTGACAGTCAATTATAATGCCATAATATCAGGAATGATTAAAATAATATAAAATAACAAGCCAAAGAAAAAATTGTCACCCTGTATAGGAAAGTCTGAACTGTTTGTACTGCAGTACAGAAGTAACTTAGAATTACAGTTTCCTTCTTGGTTTTTATCATCTTCACCTCGGAGGTATTTATTTGCCCTTCTCAGCGAAAACAACTTTTTCTTTTAGGCGTGAAAGTCCTGAAGGAGTAATGCAGTGGAGCCGACAGACTGGGATTACTGAGGATGCTGCGCTGCACTGGAATCTGAAGCCTTTTAGAAGTGCATCATGCTGCATGAACTGAGACAGAAGCAGTAAGCATCACAAAAGAGAAGAGGAACTAATGAGGAGTAACTGCCCTACTTTTTAAATACAGAAGCTTCAAATTTGCTATTCATCTACAATGAACAGTTTTCTTTACAATTCTTCATCTGAACTCATTTTTGTTGTTTCATTAGAAAATAAACATTAGACAAACACTGTTAAAAGAACATATGATCAGTCCTGGTTATGTAGGGGGTTAGGGTCTTTAAAACTAAAGATCGTTCAAAAAGCTGAAAAGCAAAGGGGTTCATTATTTCCCTTTTGTACAACCAACTTTATCCATTTATGGAAACCAAGAAAAGATCCTAAAAAACAACAGAATATGAGCAGCGATGTCGGAATTGGTGCTTCAGATAAAGACTCTTGGGCACAGTGTGTAATAGTATCTATATCTATCACAATTAAGAGATGCTCCCCGTGTACCTGGGGAGATTGTGAATGAATAGATATTAAATGAGCACAGCATGATCACCTCCAATAAGAAGAGCCGTCTCTAAAACCTAGTTAAGATTTTTATTTCCCTCATTTGCTTTTACATTATAATAAAATGTACACATAATTTTTCTGTCTCAACCTTCATGCCTCCCCTGAGGAAACCATGTTGTTGTCATTACAGTAAACCTGACCATGCCAGACTCGGAAAACATATCCGAATATTCAGGTATTTTGCTCTTCATTTTTGTTGTTAGAGAAAAAAAAATCTTACAATAACACATACAATAAGAGCCCTCATCCTTGTTTTAGATAAACTTAAGAACATGCATGTTTTCTGGGTATAAAGTTATAAATCCACAATTTTCTTTGAATTATAGAAGCTGAAAGGATGAGTGTTGAATTGAAAGCACTTTCTGCATTATATGAGAAAAGAAAGTATGACAAGAGGAACATGTTCTTTGAGAGAGGTCTGTAGAATTTGTTTCAAGGACACAAATATTGCTTTTTTTCTAAAACAAAAAGAAAGGGAAAGGAATTTAAACAGAAAAGTGACAAGAGGTCAAAATCTGTTATTTTAAGGAGATGGATGTTGCTCACACTGCTTGCAAACACATACTGACAAGTGAGGAGGCAATTCAGTCACACATTCTTACATACTGTGATACACTGATTTACTGCATATGCTCCATTGTAAAATCTAATAAATTAAATTTGATTTCTCAGCATAAAGGTATTACAGAGTATGCAAGTCTTCATGGGTACTGACATGACTGCTGCAGTAGGCAGTAATTCAGCATGCCACTCAATAGTTTCAAAATTTCAGCCATACAATCTGGTAGCACCTTGGTGGGAGTAAGGTTCAAGGAATGCTTAAGTTTGAGCTATTTATATGTTGCCATATAAGATTAAATATCAATTCAAGCATATGATATGTACAAGGAAAAATTTCATTTGTTTTTCTGCACAAAATTGCCATTGCCAATTCTTTTTTATTAATGTTACTCCAGAGTTTGTCAGTTTCATAACTATCAAGACAATGAACGACTTTACGTAAAAATTCATAATTAAGTCATAATAAGCCAGTGTTTGATCAAGCAGTACACAGAATGCAAGTGAGTATTTTTGGATGTGGATTTAAAATTATGCCTCCCCTACTGAAGTTTCTCCTTTCCTTACTTATTACAGCCCTGAACACCACTGTGGTACACTGGAGGGTGTGGGACCAGCTGAGTCCACATTCCTGTGGGAGTCCCACCATTCTCTCCTCGGCCCACAGAAAGATACACATATGACAACCATTACCTTAAGTGGTTGTGTTTGGTTACTTGTCATGCTAAATTACACTAGCCTCACACTTCAGAAATGGTTTCTTCCTCACTTGGAAATCATTAGCTCCTGGTGCAGACCAAGATTAGGAATGACAGTGAACACGTACGGAGTCCGACTTTTAATCATTAGAGTAGTTACTTGCATCACAGCTGAGGTTTACCTACGGTGTAAAATTAGGCCACAAACAGACCAAAAAATCAATTTCAAGCTCTCTGAGAACAATTACCTTCCTTAGGTCCCTCTAAAAGCATCTCTGTTAATTTGATTAATTTATTTAATGTTTGCATCCTTCTATAACTTTGCTTTGGTAAACAAACGCTGTCAATTAAAACAGTGTCATGGAGGTTACATTAAGGGAAAGCGATAATACAGACTTAAAACATTCTCTCTTCCTCTTAACACACTCTTGCAATACTTTTAGCTTGATCCGTTTTTTTGTTTTTTTTTGTAAGTTTGAAAGCTTCTTCTTCAACACAGCAACCTCTTAGCTTGGCCACTCTGCTGTGACTCACCATCTGATTAAACTCTATATGTTTAGATGATGGGAGAGGAGAGGAAAAACAACTATGGTTCCATTAGCCTAACAGGACTAAGTCTGGCTCTGACAAGAAGCCTGCCTGGAGACAAAGCCCAGTAGAGAAGCTAATCCATTCAGCAGTAGCTAATGGGAGGGGAAGAGGGGTCCACTGTGATTTGAGGGATAGGTTCGTGCTGGCAGGCCGCTCATCATGGGCGATTATAGGAGGTGGAGCAGTAGAAGCGGACTCGGTGGGTGACTGAGAGGCATGATTCAGATTCACCAGGCTAGTATAACAGCAGTTATAATAAGATGAGCTACAAGATTTTGAAGTAAAAATACACTATAAAAACTGTGGACAAAATGGGGGCAAACAGTAGGAGAGGGAGTTAGATGGTAGTTTTATTCTTTTCTATTCTACAGTCGGCAGATGCTTTTATCCAAAGCGACTTACATCTGAGAATAAGAAAAACACAAGCAAGAATTCAAATAGGGTGTGACATCGTTTTATAAAGATATAAAGATGGAGGAAAGAATGAAATATGATTAAAATGAAGACAGGTATATGGTTGTTAAGTGTGCTTAAATTGAGTAGCTTAAGTGAAAACCACAGAAATTGACTTTTTACTGTGCCATCTGCTGCACTGTAGAGGGAAGATAAAATCATTGTGACAGTGTCATGGAGTTCCCAGCCAAAAATTCAGCTCAGGTATCCCATCCAGCAGCATTAGCATAATATTTGATCACAATATATTATGCAAGTGGGTGTTGCCTGTTCATGAAGTTGTCATATAAAGAAAAAGACAAACAAAAAGAAAGCAAACTTAGGTAAATCATGTCTGTCACAGTGTCTTAAACTCACTGACAGCTGATGAGAAGAGCAAGAATCTAGCCGAGTCTACAAAAAGATGATTTTATATATGTAAAATACTCTGACAAAAATGCATAAAGACTTAAGTTACGCAATGTCTTATAAAAATGGCGTCTTGATGTCGCAACTATACTTAAAGAACCCTGCATTTTGCATCAAGTCTTCTGGGGTTTTCATTACTTTTCAGGTTCTTATTGGAACATCCTTTGGGGAAACAGTAAAAAATTTGCTCAAACTTCAGAGCCAGCGCAGAATGTTTCTCATTACTTGCAAACAAATGCGTTGTGCTTTTCAGCAGGAGGAAAAACACACAGACAGAGAACAAATGAGGGCCATGCAGAGAAAAATAGGAAACATTGAGATAAACATATGCCATCCAGCTTCTTTACAGTGTGTAAACACTGTTTTAGCTTCTTTTCTCTGAGCTTCTGCTTCAGGTTTAAACTGTGCCCAAGGAAACCACTTCAGATTCCACAGGCTTTATAGCAACTCAAGTTCAAAGGGACACTTGAGTCCCATGTTAGTAAAACTCTTTTTCACAACTATCTCTGTAATCTGTGATGATACACAACTCAGTCTGTGAGATGCATTAACTTGGCAGCTGCGAGGTTTAGTTTACAGAGGAAGACAAAGATGAAGAAGAAGATAACAACTGAGTGTGTCTGAATAGAAAGATAAATTGGGCAGGGAGGCATACTTACAAGCAATGCGGACATGAGCTTTGCGACTCTTGGTGGTCCCAGCAGAGCTCCAGGCCACACACTGACACCAGAAGTCCTCTGGTCCAAACAACTCCTCCACCTGCTGCCGAGTGATCTCTATGCTGGCCTCTCTCACAACCAGGCCTGTGAGGAAGGAAAGAGAGAATGGGAGAGAGGGAGTGAAGAGGGGAAAAAGAAGAAAAGGGAAGGAGAATTGCATAAAGCGTATATTCACAGATGGATGGCAAGTAAAAACTAAAACAGGAAGTAAGAAATTAAATTCAGTTGACATCAGACACACTAATTCATGGAAAGTGTGCGTCAGTCTGGACTGATTCTAAAGCCTGAGTACTGAGCTGTTTTGGTTTGAGCCCTGTGGGGGAGGATTCTCAGCGTCATGGCTAACACAATCCTGTTTGCTAACTCCTCTGATTACTGCTCATTTGGGTGCCAGGGCCCAAACAAACAAATCTTCCCTAGAACAAATGCCTCTACCCACAGCTGCCACTCTGCAGAAGATTATGCTGCTGTCATAGAGTGTGTACATCTGTGCTTGACCATATATGTTTATGTGTGAGTGTATGAATTACTTATACATATGCATATAATATTCAAAATGACAACATTCACTGAAAAAAAAAGATTTCCATGCAATATTAAATCAGTTATAGTCAGAAACTCATCATCGCTTTAGACTAATTGTATATTCATGGATTTTTTCATGTAGTTGAAAAAAAAGATAGAACTTCATTAAGACAAGCCGATGGTTCAGTGAGTGCAGACAGCTCTGATATCTGAACCAAATATAGGCAAATCTGCAATTAAAAGTCAATGTTCCCCAAAGCTTCGGTTGTTGGGCTCCAGAACAGCTTGAATTTTGCACAGATTCATAATGGAAACTCATATTCAGACATGCTGCAAAAGAACTGCAGGTTTTTACAAAAGAACATTTATGCTTTGAATTTGCCATCCCACCTCCTCCTCCAGAAGCTTTATGAGGTTTAGATATGGGTTGTTGAGCTGCCTATTGGGAAAAAGTCAAGCTGATGTCATTTTCCTGGAACTGTCATGCTCATGTACCTGGTCAGCAGTGATGTGAGAGTGGACTGTGGCATTCAAATTGTTCCCAGTTGCTACTGAAAGGCCTTTTGTGTGCTTCGGAAACGTTCCTTGCAACATTACACCACCATCACTGGCCTCAGCTGTAACCACAATGTTGATAGTGTACCAAAAGAGTATGTTTCACAAATCACTAGTTTTCAAACCAATCAGTTTTGCTCACTCATTAATCATCCAGTTTTGGTGATCATTTACTCTGAAAAATGCTGCAGCATCAAATCCAGATCAGTGCTGGCTGAGACGTATTCTTTTTATTTGCTAGCTGTGCATAGTTTCTGTCATAATATCCTTTTGTGAAAGTCAGTAATATCTGGACATATGCACAAGGTGTCCTTTGTGTTCTGGGATGCACCCTACAAACAGCTCTGGGTCACTTGTTTATTAGGATGACAAAACTTTTTTATTTACACACTCCAATAACAAAAATATATTATAAAAAAAAAAGTTTAAGTTTTTTAAAATCTACTCCCAACACCATTTCTTAGAAGTTCCAACAGAATGGTGCGGTCGGTGTCTTTGGCTTAAGTTGCCAAAAGTCCAAAGATTCTTATCCAAATGCAGCTGTTTTAACTAGCCTGTTTTATTTTAGTAATGTGCAATTAACTGAAACTATAGTCTCCATCATTTCTCTTTCTTGATATGTTCTTATTAATCAAAGTTTTACACAAAACGCAGAAGTTTTTAACCAAAAATGACTGATTTCATATAACTAACACATCCTCAACTGTGTGGGCACAGCAAGAATGTTTAATCAAGTTTAATGTATTGTAGGTGTGCTTTGTACATTTTTGGTCAATACAGACCAGTATAAAATTTCACCTATTATGCCTTTTATTAGGTCTAGTTGTGTTTTTATGCTTCATTAATCAAGGATCTACTTAAGATGCAAGGTACGTATTTATATTTTTAGAAGCTTTTCTTCATGTTACTCGTTTCTTTTTAACTGAGCTTACCTAGGAGATGTCAAATGTGTTTATGTGACATCATTATCATGTACCGTCTTGAAATGGTGTCATAGATCATTGACTCATCGGTGTCCCAATGTGATTTCAATCAGTAATTTAATCTTTTCCTGCCATCTAATTCATTACAGAGCGATTCACTGCTAAATGAACTAGAGACTAGATGGGCTAATTTAGGACACGTTGTGAACCTCAGACAGTAATCTAACTGAGGTTCATAGGTTTGCAAAAATAAGTGAATCAAGGTAGATTAAATTACATCATAGGTTCCCAGATGGATTATATATTGTATCTGCCACTATTATATGGTATGATTAAAAGTAAAAAAAAAAAAAAGCTATTTCAGTTTACATGGGTTTTGATTTAATTTTGGCTATGAATTCACAATATAGTATAATTAGGTTTATATGGAAGCCGCCAGAAATACAGGCTGAATGGAAAATGCAACGAGAATGGATGGTTAAAGTAATGAACATGCCATTTTATTTCAGGTTCAGTGAATTAACACAGCCTTCTTGTTCTGACACACACCAGGCACAGTGACATCCCACACACCAGCTTAGCCCTCATGTAAAATTTACACAGTGTGCCGACAGGCAGAGAAGCTACCTCATCAGTTGTGTCACCATTTGCCTCTGCTATATGCGGTATGTGTTTTTCTACATTCATGTGCTACAGTAACACGAAGGAGGGAGAAGTGTATGCCAATAGGTTTGCCTAATCAGATGTTTTGTACGTCTGTGAAAGTCAAGAATTGATGTGAAGTTGAGGAACTGTCATGCAGTGAGAAGTAAAGGGGAAAATCAATGGTGAAGACTATAAGTACATTCTCCGAATTCTCCGAACTGAAATATGCACCAGGAACGTCTTTTTTTCATTATAGTGATTGATTGCATGTCTGTTGTTAGTTAAATCCTCTGTAGCACAAGACAACTTGAAATACTGCCGGCAAACAACTATCAAGTAACTTTAAGAGTCTTTCATGACTTCATGGCTTTTACTAAACCTGGATTAAATTCTTCCTGATGTATTGCATTTCAAACACATCAGAGGGATCGCCCTGCCAGAAAAGTGGAACTCTAAATTCAAGCTACTGCTGATCTCATACCGTGACTTCATATGTTTGCTCAGCTAGCAACTCCTATGCTATATAGCAATGTGATGATAACACAACAGAAAAAGAAAAGATTGTTTAATTTGTAATCGAAAGAGAAAATTGAATGTGAACGACATCAAGGCCGAAGATTACGGAGCTATACTTCTCATCTGACGCTGTAGCCATTAGCCCTAGAAATTTTTCTACAGCATGTTCCATTCATAGCTGGATGACACAGAGAGCTTCATTTGAGATGATTCATTATTAATGTGGTTATTAATGTACGCTTGCCTCGCTCCCTGGCGTTAACCCTGACTAGGATTATTGATCAGACCAGTCAGGAAGAAGAGGAGGCATTGGTCATTGAAGATGAGCTGGAGGAGGATGGAGGAGTAAGTGCTCTGATTATCAGTCGAGATGAAGAGTACTCCTGTTTGATCTTCTAACTCATATCTCAGCAAAAGTGACAAGCTGTCTCTGGTGTATATTGCACTAGCTGCTAATAATTAATTTGCCGCTGATTTCCTCAGATCAATGCTCGTTTTGCTCACAAGAGAATATAACCTGTTCTCAACACTGCAAGGTAAATATTGCAGCATTCATGAGACAGCAGGATGACAATCTAAACATAAATCATATCCGTAAAGAAGGTCTTTAAAAAATGCCTTTTTGCTTTTTTCCCGTCTGTCTGCTGTTTGAATATTATAACAACCAAACTGACATTTCACGCAAAACAGAGCAGATCATTGGTCACATGTTCAGAAAGATAACCTTTCTTATACTGTACTTCAACAACATTGTATTTGTTTCAGACAGATGCAATAATAGTCTGTTCTGTCAACTGGGCAAATATACTGTAACTATTTCTTTTGCATTTTCTTTACAAAACATTTCATGCCATTGTGTTACCTGCCTGCTGCTCAAAGAAAAATGAGCAATTATAATTATTTTCTTTATATAATTTCTTTCTATCCTCTAAACAACAATGTGTGTGTGTGGGTCATGTTTGCTCCGCATATGGTGGATTAGAAGCCTCTGGATGGTACATGTACCTCTGTGCAATCTCTTGAACACTCAATGGAGAGCTGCTGGTGAGTACCTTCAAGATGCATGGAGTGAATCAACTTCCACATTCCTGATTGCACTTCAACTACTGATGACGCAGTTTTTTCTTTTTAGTTTGTTTGTTGCTTTCATGGTTCTAGGAGTACTAAGATTAGAGGGCTCTTAGATTTCATTGTGTTACAACATTGAATCAAAGAATATCCAATGCAACATTTTTTTATTTTCATTATGAATTTCAAGTGTTCTGCCCTGACAAGACCAATGCAATGTTTCAGATGGCAGATGTAGTACACTTTATGAGCAGGACTGCAAAAAGCTTAAGGTATTAACAGTAAAGAGATGATTTAAAACAAATAATAATAATACAGATAGTTTTAAATAGTGTTTCTAAAACATTTATAAAAATTTCCCACCGTTTATCTCTGAATTTAGACTGTTCAGCTTTTTTCATTTACACTGCTTGTTCAAGGCAGGACCGATATGCCTCAATATTCTGTTCGCAAGGTGCATGCAGATTGTGTGTGTGTGTGTGTGTAAGTGTGGATGGAGAGGTCAAAGTTGATGTGTCTCTTAGCCAGCAGCGGAGGTAGTCATAAAATAGAATCGACATGTGTGAGGCAGCTTGTAAGTAGAACAGATCACTATAAATACTAATACTGTTGTGACTCAGCTTATTCTTCAATGTCTTTGTGCTATTAGAAAGCAATCACTGATAAGGCACTAAGCCATATCTACTGAAAAGAATTAAAATCTTCTATCGCTTCAAGAAATCGCAATGACTAACATCTGTTGTTAATTACTCTGGCTGTATATCTGAATGACTTTAGGACCAGTCGGATGTTTCCTTGATGGTCTATGATGGATGGTAATCTAAACATCTGTGTGCCGAAATTGTTTGCACTGTACCGCACATAGTTTTCATGTAAGAATGGAAAACATCTGGATAAATACATGTTAGATGAAGCCAGAAGCCTAAATGAACACCTGCAGTTCAGTATCTCAGTCTGTGTTATTTGCATAAGCTCATCAGTTCTCCCCAACATATTAGCAAGACATAGAACAAAGATAAGAGAGAAGCAGAAAACTACAGTGGGGAGAGATCCAATTTCTTCTAGCTGCATTATTGGTGGTATTGACCAGGCTGGCTGGTTTCTAACGGTGTTCCTTTTCTATCAATCTGGGGAAATCAGACCGCAATGGAGTGGGTTGAGGGCAAATACTCACATCCAAAGAGATCTAGAGATGTGCATTTTGTGTGTATTGCAAAGCAAAAGTGAATGAAAATCTGTGCTGTAAATAGCCTGTGGATATGACTATGTAGAGTGGGTGCTTGTGTGATATGTGGGTTGTTTTCCTTGTTGATGCTTTTAGCGCAAAACCTCCTGACACAAAGGCTAAGAGCCACTGTTACCTTCTCTGTCACAATCGCAACTGTGAAACACATGCTCAGATTTGGGTTTTTCTCCAAAGCGCGCTGAGTCAAAATTAAACGATTTTAGTTTGGGGTGGGTTGTTTTTTTCTATTCATTAATCCTCCTTTGAAATATGTACTTGCTGCACAAATCCATGTGTCTGCTTTTGTTTCTTGTACCAGTGCTGCTATACTCTGCATAAGCTGGCTGTTATCTAGAAAAATGTATTTTGTCATATAGGTCAGGTCTAACAGCACTTGAGAGGTATATTTTTGTTGCATACCTTGATAAAAAAAAAAGCTGTCTAGTCCTTGAAATGCATGCATGAGTGTGCTTACAAGCCTAAACAGTCACATTTAAGTAAAGGAGAAGTTGTCAGAGTGTGTCTCTAAGCCTGCAGATGAGTAGGGCAAAACAGTGGAATGAAAAGGGTAAATGCAATGTGATTGGTACCTGTGGGCGACAGAAAGAGCTCAATTTCCAATACAGCAGTTGAATACAGCCAATCAGTGCTGGGCTGTTGTGTGTAATGGTTTTGTTGCCTTTAGGGGCTGTATTCTGCAGAAAACAACTCAGCTGGAGCTTCACTACCTTCACTTCCTCTTGATGTCTAAAGACAAGTACATGTGCAAACTTAAAGACACACGTAAAAGTAATGGTGGCACTAAATCGCCACATTCAAGTCCCAAATAAAGCTGTATGATGTAATGATGCGACTAAATGCAAATAAAGTAGACAGTAATACCCCATGTCTAAGTTCCTGGGTTTAAATCTCGTGGTCAGCTGGAGTTTCTCCATCTCCCTGTGCCTGCATAGGTTTTCTCCAAGGGGCTCTGGCTTCCTTAAAGCCAAGACAGGCATGTTAGGTTAATTAGTGGTTCTAAATTGCCCATGAGTGTGCTTGATTTTCTGCCTTCAGTGGCAATCTTGTGATGGACTGGTGGCCTTTCCATCGCCTGACCCAATGTCAGCTAGGATAGGCTGCAGGCCCCCTGTGGCCTTTTACATGATAAAACAATTATAGTTAATGGATGGATGCATGAGCGGGGTGTTTAAGTTACCAGAAGCATTTCTTAAGAGAAAAATATGATATAAAGGCAATCAGAATATAAAGTTTGTATTGGTAAATCTCCAGGTGTGGTAAAATGAACATTAGCAGAATCTGTGCAACAGGATTTCTAAACTGCAACTTTAATGTTTTTGTAACTGATATTTTTTACTTACCAGAGTTCTCGTCAACCCTCTCCTCCACTGTGTGCTCCTTTTGATGAACCCACTCACTGTTACACTTGAAGTAGATCTGGGTGGCAGGTGTGGCTTTGCAATACAGGTTAACCGGCTTGTTCTTAACAATGTAGGCCTCCTCTGGTTCCATCAAAAACACGGGCAGCGGCTCTGGGGGGTCTGAAGGGAAAGTTTCCGGCAACTCACCGAGACCAATGAAGTCATCGTCAACTGTGAAGAAGAAAATAGTGTCAAGATGGAAGGAATGGGAAGAATAGATTTAAAAGTAGAGATGAAAGAAATTGGAGAACGGCTAAAAGCCCCAGAAAGGATGAGTTGAAAGAGGAAGAAAAGCAGCCAAGAGACACTGGGACTGTATTATAACCACAGTCTTTGGATGGGATTATCCGTTCACACAGCACACAGTAAAATCCCTATCATTTGATATTTTGGAATGTTTACACAAGTGTATTTTAGAGCACAGGAAATTCTGGGATTCCTCTCAGGCAATAAGGCTGCATGGATTTACAGAAACCGGCCCTTGCTTGGTCAAACCACAATCAGCTACTGCTGAGCAACAACCCACTCTGGGCCAATATCGAGAAGTAGAGTTCAGAGGTCGACTAAGGAACTAAACTTATACGATGTTCTTCTTTTGTCTCCCGTTTTGTCTTGTGTACCCTCTCTTTTCTTTGTCATTCTTTCTTACACACACAAACACCAACTCACATTGACACACAAATGCATGCACCCACACATACAGCAGATCTAATGACCTAAGGCTCTTGGCCCAGTTTGTGCCATTCCTCGGATACTTCTGCAGTAGACAGATACGCTTCCCTGTAATTACAACTCCCTTTCATCTCCATGTCTTAAATCACATACACACAACTCCCTGTGTATGTGCGCACACACAAACATGAACAAAGCTCACAGTGGCACCAATGCACATGCATGCATGCCCACAAGTGAGCACGGCTAACTTTCTAACTCTTTGAAGAAAGAAGGATGAAGCCTATTCGCCACCCCATTTGTCACCTCCAGAACTGTTCTATTCTTACCATCGAACCGGTAGACATCAATTATTCACAAGTGTGAAATAAAGAAGGCAGGGTAATAGAGACAGAGACACAGTGGGAAACTGAAGGTAAGAGAGGGGAAAGGGGAACAGGGAGAGATGGGGAAAGTAACTCAACCAGATAGACATAGATTGATACATAGAAACAGAGTCGAGCAGACAGACGAAAACGTAGCACAGGACAAAACCAGAAAGGCAGACTGTTCAGATAACAAAAGAGTTTATCATCCCATCAGTAATTCTCGCATGCTCTATCTATCTGCTTCTCTGGCCTGCATGGACTCACAGGAGCCTTGTTGTCTGACAAAGGTTGCCTAGTGAATGCTTGGGGAGCACTAAATAATGTCTCATCCGTGCAGATATCTTCCAACGATGTCTCTCTAATGTTATCTCTTCCTCCATACCTGCCATGGATTAAAGTTGATTGCTAGGAAATGAAAGTACAGGAGGAGCCAAACACAAAATGACCAATAATGGGGGAGGATTTTTTTTCTGATGCACTGATATGATGCTGGTTATAGGTGAGTGATTGCTTTTCAGAAAAAAGTCTAAACTTGTTGCCCTTAGTTGCTGGTTCCTGACTCTCTGGCCAAACATATGGGCTCTTGAGATGAAGAGATGGAACAAGCTTGAGCTGTCCTGATCAGCTTTATCTTTTGCTGTCTAAGCAAGGGATAATTTTAAAACTTTCTCTTTTATTAGATCTTTATGTAGGTGATGACTCTATAATGTGGATGTCTGTTTCAGCAGACCTTGGCTTCTGTTTTTTTTGTGCTACACAGTCCTTGGTCCACCCACATATTCAGCCAAGGGGACCCTGACCCAGAAACAAGCAAAGAGAGCCAAGGAAACTCATTAAAGATTGTGTTAGCCTTCTTTCACCCTCCGTTCCCATTATCTCTCCATCTATCCCTCCCTCCTGGCTCCGTCGAACTGTGAGCCGGTGAGATCTGAGGCGGTCATGAAAGTGTGGCTCCCTTACAAAGAGCAAGGCTCGTGCCTCATCCACTCACACAGACACACACCTTGCACTGCCATGCACACAGCCATGCAAAAAAAAAAAAAAAAAAAAAATTGCTCACAGACATTCGAATTCATCAACTTCCTCAGTGCGAGAAATAATAAATTCAAGTGAATGGAACTAGCCCTGCAGTAAAATATCAGCCCAGAAATGAAAAAAGGAACCACATGACAAAAATGAAAGACCCTGACTCTTACCGATCATACTGCTTCACACCCCCCAAACCACAACACCCAGCAGTTTGGCACCTCACTCCCTGAGAGCTCAAAGAGCTTTTTTCTTCGGTGGAGCTTCCTGCTCCACTGATTGTTTAGAGGTTTATATTTCGCCTTTTTCAAGTTAGTGCAATCTTTGTGAATGCAGTACACAGAGTTCCCCCAACCCTATCAAGTGCAGAACTATAAATGTTATGTTACCATAATACTACAAATCAAATATGCATTGTGAAACACTTTCCCTTTCTTTATTATTGTCATATCCCTTTTAAAAGAATTAATATGGTACGCCTCCTCTGTTTGAAATGCAGTGTGGATTTTTCCTAAGAATATGACTCTAGCTTGATTTTAATCAGAACATTTCTGAACTGCCTCCATATGGAGCCTTTAAGATTTTATGAAATATGTCCCTCCAGCACTTTTATTAAAATTGTATTTTGCTTTGTAATTGGGTTAAACTTTCCTAATTCATATTGTAAGTCTTATTAGTGAATATTTTAAACCTTAAATTGAATATTAGTTGAATTTCATATTAGCTGCATACCTCAACTGCAAAAGGTTTCACAGAGAAATGAGTTACAAAGCATGCCCTAAAATATAGGATGAAATTTTTCATCCTTTATTGTCAATTAATTCATCACGCACTAAAAAAAGAAAAAGAAAGGATCACATTCAGAAGAAGAAAAAAATTTGTTGAAAATGAGCATGTAGGATGAAAACGAGATACAGGAGCTTTGGCAATCAGCCCCTTTGGCTTGAGTTGACTCCAAAAGTTGTGGGGGTGGAGTAATATTAGGGGTTGATTATGTTTTGAGCAAATCTAATTTAAAACATGCTCATAACACTGGCACACAACATACTTCAGCAAAAACCCTCAGATAAGACAGACATGTGATTCTGAACGAAATATGCACAAAGATGCAGAATTGAGCTTTAAAAAGAGGTGTAACATAAGTACATAAACTGTTGCATAGAAAAGAATGACAGTCCCAGATCAAACATGGCACACAGAGATGTTCTCAATTCATCAGTTAAATCTGTTCAGTATGGTAAACCCATAACTCCCTGTCCAGTTTCTCAAAGTTTCCATTGCTTCTCATCAATAAGTACTAGCTGGCTGCATTTCAAATACTGTATAAAAATGTGAAATACAGTAAAAACCCTGGAGGCATTATTACTTCTCAACTCATCAATCAGCTTACCACCATTACATCATCATCAATACTTTTGTCACATTAATGAGGTGTTTTGTGCTGAGGACAATGGAAACTGACAGGACATCCTCAGCTAATAAGACATAAATATCTACTCAGTCATGGCTGAATCTTTAGCGTTACTTGTTTTTCTCTTAACTTCTTAACTTTGTCAAGTCAAGTCAAGTCAAGTTTATTTGTATAGCCCCATATCACAACAAAGTTGTCTCAGAGGACTTTACAGAAAGAGGT
>JBAMHW010000021.1:13504391-13580707 GCA_037177495.1 Rhadinocentrus ornatus | reverse complement strand
CGTCCAGGTGAGTGGGAGATGCAGCAGGTGGATGAGAACACGAGCGCAGAGTTGGCCGTCTAAAGGTATCACTGGGACATCTCGCGGTATGCCAGGCATATGGGGCTGGGAACTTTTTTCTTGTGGAACTCTGCTTTACAACCATAAAAAAATAAATAAATAAATAAATAATAAAAAAAAAAAACATAAATAAAAAAAATAAATAAATACATGAATGTTTTACAAACACCTGCAGAATTGCTGCTATACTAGTGGCAAAGCAATAATTTCAGGTTATTAGACTTAGAGCCAGATAAAAGTGAAACTGATACACAGAAAAACACAATTTCATTATCAATCTGGCCCACAAGTATCTGGAGAGGAGTTGTGTTTTTGTTTGTTATTTTTTCTTTTGCAGTTTTACTATTGTATCAACACAGTCAAAAATTAGCAATACATTAATACATTTTTAAATAAAATTCAAGGAGATAAAGTAATATATTGCTTGATCATTTAATTAAAGCTATTTTGTACAAATTCTCTCTGTTCATTGCCTCAAAAGTAATTGAATGATTTTGATGGCTGTGGACTGTTTCCTCTGCTACAATGATAATTTCGATTCCTTAATTTGCAATTTGGAAACTGCACATAGGAACTCTCAATGAAAAATGGATGCAAGTGAAGAAGACATCATAAAGTGAGCAAAACATAAAACCCATCAGAGCGAAAGCAGAAAGTTTGTAAGTGGCCAAATTAACAATTTCACCAATTCTTGAAGAAGAAATTAGAAAATGATGTCAGTGATACAAAAAAACTCATGATCACGCATGATCAGTCTTGTCAGAGAAGCCAGAAAAGACTTCGCTGGTAAAACATCGCCGGTGTTCAGATTACATAATTGCTGATGGAAGCATCAGGATGAGTGAAATGCATAAGCCTGTACTTTTTTTTTTTTTTTTTAACCAAAGATTAAAATCAACAAAGCTGACAGGATAGATGGCGCTGCACAATATAGATGGATAATGACCCCCCTCCCCCCCAAATATCCCAAGAGAAACAGAAAAGAGCTTCTTACGGGAAAAGAAATAATGTGTTCTTAAACTGCTGAGTCAGTCACTTGTCATCTCAATTGTGCAAGCTTTTATCACACTGAATACAAAGCTGAGACCTAAAGGCAGCGCCTCAAATAAGTAGAGGCTACAGTAAAGGTTAGTGAAGGCATGTCAAATATTAAATGCAGTTCTTATGGTTACTTTTTTATATTCAAATATATTCTAGTATTGTTAGTAAGTGAAATTTGAAGCACAATTTGAAAATGGCTTATGATTTAAAAAAATAAAACACGATATTTGAATCTAAATAAAATAAAAAGGAAACATACTTTTTAGTATGTTTTTTATTCTAAAATAATTTATAAATAGATTTTAAAAATATATTTATAAATATACTTAAGTTACAAATATTTTTATTAAAAAGTGTAAAAGTACACTGTTCTGGCAAACAGAAACAAAGTCAAGCAAGCAGTTTTACTGTTGAAGTATTTAAGGACCTAAGTGTATATACAGGACAGATTTCACACTGTGTCACAAGTGCCATGTTTGCTTTTTATAGTGCACATACATTGAGAGCTTACATTGACGACTGTATTTTTAATATCATATACTGCATGTGAAGGCTTGCGATAACAGCTTCTGAATGCTGGGACTCTGACATCACTGTGCAAGATAAGCTGTCTCTACTTTATCTGTGCTCAGGCAGATTTATTGTCCTAAGGAAAGCACTGCATCAGTGGGACTAATGTTTCCCCTCCATCAGGGGCGAGTCAAGCATGAACAGGGATAAATGCGGGTATAAATTGTCTTCCTCATTCCCATTTTCGGTCCTTTTTGCTGTCCTCACACTCTCTCTTGTCTTCCCCAAGTTACATGTCTTCTTGTGATCCTCGTCATCATTTTTACACATCAGACAGAGAAAAAAGCTAGTAAATGTTTGGTTGGATCATTAGACAACAGGGAATTTTACAAGGCAAACGTTTTCCGTTTCACAATGGGAAGGACAAGAAGGAGTTTGCATTTGAGTGTTTAAGCAGAATAATAAAGCATTTAGCTGTCAAGTCAATTGAAGCAGGATAAATAGTCTGTCAATCAGATCTACCTACAAATGCGCTTTAGGCACACCTACCCATTATATTGAGTGAACATAAATCCATGGTAACGACTTTCTCTAGTCAATACTTGTTAGTATTGGATTAAGTAAAGACCCATACATCCTACTAGCCTAAATCAATATATATGGCCCTTGTTTTAACAGCAAAATCCTTTAGAAGCTTCACAAGAAACAGGCAAAATGAGTGCAGGCTTCCTTCCACTCTAATGTCTCTTTCAATCTGAGTGCTTTATATAAGCTGATGCCTCTACACACACTGGTTGCTGGACCCCCTTCTAACGCTTGGCTGAATCAGGTATTTATTGATTACTATTAAGGGCCAGTGACCTCTTCCATGCCCCATCCTATCTCAGCTTCTCTGCTGGGGTGTGCTAAGCACACTCATATTTCATCTTGGGGGAATCCTACCATCACACAAGCTAGCAGGGGAGGACAAGTCGAGAAAGACAAGCAGACATCCTCTAAAAGTAAGGTGGCTCCAATATTAACCTCAATGAGTTTCCAGGTATAGGCATTTCATTGCAGGTTGGAATCATAGCTCATACAATCAGAGTGCTCATACATGCTTAAGCCATCAAAAATGTAGTGAATAATTTACCCAGGACATCACAGAGACATCCAAATCATGGGTTATGTCTCAAGCAGAGTATGGAAAATATTATCTTGATCAAAACTAAATCAAATTGATTTAGCCTAAAATGCAAACAGGCATTTGAAAATAAGTCACTGCAGTTGTATTTATGTATAAAATAAGTATTTAAAGTATATCACCTAAATGCTGATCTACTGTACATCATAAAGCCTGTATTTAACTCCTATCTTTCACCGATTTAATCATTGCCTGCAAAAAATGTGATAAAAATGTAAATAAACAAATAAAAAGTTTAAACTTAAAGCAGTAATTACATAATGCAGTTGGTTTTGGGAGTCTCTTCTAACTCCTCTCCCACTGAGAAAGACACAACTGTGTCCTTTTATTTTGGGGTGCTCACATGTTCTGTCTAATCCTCATCTTTGACCTTCAATTGGTTCTGTTGCGCTGCACTCTGGCAGGACTCAGCTGGTGGTTGCCAGGGTCATGCTAGGCTTTGGTCGCTGTCTCTCAAGTCACATCCGTGCCAGAAGAGGGAAGGTCAAAGCATCATGACAGTAAAGTTTTCTTCATTTCTTACCTATTTTCAATGAATCAATGCTTTTGACCTTTAAAAAGACAAGTCTGAATTAATTTTAGCTGAAAATTAACCTTATCCAACCACATTTATAAGCTGTTTTAGATCCTGCTGTGTAAACACAGTTTACAGTAGCTGTGAACATCCCTGTGCAAAGAAAATTGGTTGGACGTTCTTCTGTGAACAGGAACTGTAGAATACAGTTGGAATACATATCTTTGAATAAATTCTAAATTATTAAGTGCAAACAAAACACAACATTTTTATTATAAAGTCTGAGGCACCTTGTTGCATCAAATTAGTAAGATAAGCCTGTAAAACGACAGAGAGTAATCTTTGGAAAATGCAAAAATTGGTTCACCATAGCAGATAACCTTAATCCATAAAAACTCAGTGTGTTCCCATACACAGTTAAACAGAACTATGGTTTTAGCTCAGCTAAACCGTTTAGTTTTGGCCAAAGATTTAGTCATTGCCCCTTTACACAAGCACAAGAGAGAATCTGACCTCACAATCCCATTACATAATACCACTTAGTCAAGCACCACTAATTTCAGTTTTTAATGCATTGAATACCTTCTTTATTTTTCAGTTTAGCATTTTGACTATTGTTTTTTACTTTTTATACTCCCCTAAAGTACTACTTTCATAAGGTTAAAAAACAATATGGTTAGGCATTCATATACTCATTACAATACACTTTATTGTCATGATTCCATTCCACATACCATGACTTTTATACTACCAATTTAAGAAACACAGCACATCCAAAAATGACACCTTGAGGGTACCCTAAAAATTCTAAAGTGAGTCCTGTAAGGCCCTGACCAAATAGCAGCTTGTGACAAGGTGGAAGTGATAACAGGTTGGACTCAAATATGTCTGACACCTGACACCAGGTGGAGGAGAGCAGACAGTTTAGCTCAAGTCATTTTCCACCTATTTAAAGAATATGGTGGATATAGTCGTACTTTCTACACCTCTGCCATCACAAATGGAAACATAGGAAACACAGGGTTCTTTTACTTTAAGAAGCTGCTCTGACAAGGATGGGTCTTTTTTCCTTCATAGGGTCATTTTTTACTCCCCTAATGTGAATATGAAATATGAGCTCAAACAACCACACAGACTTTTATGGCAGAGGTACCTATTCCCACCACACCAACACAAATGTACACACACATACGCAGTGTGTGTTGTTTCCTTACTCTAAAGCAGCACAGCATCTCCACCTTTCTGGTGCTACACACACACATGCAGGTTGATAACTATGTTCCCTCAGCCTTATCTAATTGTGCATTGGTAGAGCCAAAGAGAGGGAGGGGGTCTCATATTTTTATTACTTTAAAAAGTCTTAAAATTAAGTAGGTTGTGAGCTTCCAAGTAAAGTTGATTTAATTTACATCCAGAGATGTCAATTTCTAGGTTCTTTAAAATGTTGCATTTTAATTGGTTCACAGATATAAATCCTTAGCCAATTCTAAGCACATTCTAAACTCATTAAGCTCAACTTCTAGTCTCAGTCTGACATAGTTTCTATTCTGATCAATTTCTGTAAGGTATAACATTTGAATTTACCAAAGCATAAAACATGAATGTCTCAATTCAGTAGACTCTTAATAGCCAACCTTAGGAATATCTAAAAAAGCAAGTAATGACTGTTTACAATGCCCCTGATTGACAATATTGTTAGTTCAGCTCATGTCACTGATTGGTTAATCAGTAGTTCTCCCACAGTACTCATTAGACCGATTGTGTTTTCAATCAAGAGAACGTCCACTCAACGAGTCGACTCAGTCAAACTGTCAGATCCGAGGGTTTGGATGCAGAAAAGAAATCGTGCTAAAAATTTTAATTAACTTATTAGAGAAGATTTAGTCTTATATTAAGAAACAGAAGGATGGATAAACTGGATAGAAGCATTTAAGCTATCCTTAATTTGTTATTTTATTGATATTTCTACCTTAATCACATATATCACAATGTTGTAAATTTAGTTTTCCTGCTGCTTTTCTAAATGTTTTTCATCTCCCCTTTAAGCCGTTATGGTATTCCAACATTCTCATCGGACGATTTATTCCAATCCTACCCCCCCTACCCCCCAACCCTCGTCCCTCTCCATTTGCTCACAAATGAAAAGTCATTTTGGTGGTTGATCGGAGAATGATGCTGCTACTTACAGAGTTGGTCTATTGGCATCGAGGTAAGAGAGCACAAGGAGACAGAGAAAAGCTCTGGAGGAGAAGTGGCTCCCTGGGGCGTTGTAGCTGTGATGGGTGAGCTGTCAAACGCCCCATTGTCCAAATTACCCAGCACGCACCGTGTCACCACCCGGGACTAATTTATGGTGCAGGGCAGTCTGGCACACACACATTGCTCTGAGAAGAGTCCAGAGGAGAGAAAAAAAGAAAAAGAAAAAAGGGTCTCTGGCTAAACACCGTCCGAAGAGGTACAACAGGGGTTCATATACACAGACGTACAACACAAACCCCAATTATCTTCATGCAGGTTTGATGGTTGCTGTCTTTATGCTTCAGCTCCTCAGTGACACATGTCAATATGAATATGTCATGCTCACATGCCTCCCCGCCCACACTTAATCAGAGCCCATAAATCCATTGATGCACAAACACTTTAAAAACAGTTTAAAGCAGCCATTGCATACATGACTCCCTTGCTTGACTTCACTTGTTGTCATAACGACTAGTCCTTTTAGCACAAACTGGTATGCCCATTCGCTTGTCACACGTCACACTCCTGGGTGCCCAAAGCCAGACATGGCCATCACCACCTTATCCCATAGTGACTGGTGGGCTGTGGAAGGGAGCTGTGCTCGTCAGGGGAGACAGGCTGCACTGTCTGACCCCTCACTGTGCCCAATAGCTTGATGCGACACCTCTACTTTGGCTAATTGGCTCATAGCAGCGAGCAGCCCTACTCTGCAACCAGTCAAAGGCCAAAAAAATTGACTTTCAAAAAATATAAACAGAAAGAGGACAAAAGAAAAGTAGGACCACATTGAAAACTGTTATCACAATACGCTTTAAACTTTCAACAAATAAACTCACAAAATCATTGTGAATATAAAAAGCATCTGCAGTATTATTCCATTTTCCACTGTGCTTGTATTTGACAGAAATGTTAGCAGACACACTAAAAACCTCACTGCCTGTTAAAGATGTTATAGACTGCTTTGCATACATAATGACATATCCTGATAGAAATAATTAATTCTAAGAAAATGAGAATAAATGGTGTGCCAGGGGATCTATGTGTAAAGCAGCAGTTGTTTCCAAAATGTTTTGATTACCATGACTTCCCCACCACTGCAGGCACTGCACACACACCAAACTGAATCCGGAATACACAAAAAAGAAAATCAACAAAAGAGTAATTGATTTTCTGTGTTAAATTGAAATTCTAAGAAGACAAAAGAGACGACGAGTGAAATCTGCCAGTCTGCTCACCAACTATTGAACAAGGCCACAGAGATGTAGAGATAGTTCAAAAGCTACTACTTCTTTCTAAAATCTGCTGCACAAATTGAGATATTTGTTTCTAAACACATTATAAACGTAAGAAAATTATTGCAGAGTGCATGAAAAGTAAGATAATTTATTTGTACAATACTGCAAAGTGTGCAGTTAACTTTCGATATTCAGTATTTTTTGGGCTTGACAGAAATCATACTTCAACGATGCAGCAGCAGCCATGTAACACAACACAATGTTAGAAATACTAAAATCCCTGTATTTTTCTTTATTTATTATTGTAGATGAGAATATATCTTAATGCTTACATTATAGGTCCTGGCATGTATTTAAAATAGTAACTGTATGTTTAGGCCTCTCTTCAGGCCTTGCCTCGAAGTATGGAAAGAGGTAACTGAGACGTGCATATAGTTTTGAGAATGAAAACTATGAGAATAAGAATTAATGAGAAAAAAACTATCATCAGGGCCTATGGCATCATTAACACTAACATGAAGGAAACAGAAATCTTTAAATATAATTTAACAGCAAATGCTTTTATATCTGACTAAAGTCCTGATTGCAGGATGTTTACATACATAGATCAATAAACAATCATGATACCAATACTATGACTTTAGTATTTTTCTCTGATTCATAAAGAAATGATATAGCAATAAGAGAAAAACATTTGCTTTAGACAACTTTCAAGTGTGTGGAAGACAAACTCACAGGTATATTGCAGATCTAGACATCATGGTAATAATTAAATCAGCTCATATGACTGAGGAGAGAAGGCAGTCATCTCATTCTGTCATTATTTGCTCTCAATACAAAAAAAGGAACATTATGCAGAAAAGTACACTCCACCCACGTACATACTTCACACACGCCTATCTCACACATATATCCCGAAGCACTCAAATGTCCAACCCTCCTCTCAAAAAATCCTTGGCAGCACTTCATCTGAAGGACATTACAGACTGGAAGTGTGTCAGAATGTGTGAGACAATGTCCCCAGAGCACAGTCTATTCTCCATGTCTGTCACTGAATCTGACTGCCTGGTTATTCCCCAGAGAAACACATGCACATACATGCACGTCCTCCATACCAACACCAACCCTCCTAAATCTCATTCTCGCTCTCTCTTCAATCAAAATGCAAGGTGAGAAACAATAAGACATATGGTGCTGTTAGACTCTTCTTTTTACTTCCAATGTGCTTTCCACCACTGAGCTGTCTCCTGTGTTCCCCACTCTCCTGCTGGGCTGATTACAAGAACTTGCAAACATCTATGAAAATCTCAGATATAATGGGAAATGGAAAGATCAGGATTTACCATAATAAACCCAACATGGGTGAGTGCCTTAATACAGGCTTTGACAGTGTTGGGTGTTTGCCTATGTGTCCAAGTGTCTATGGGTGATGGTTGAATTAATGTGACAAAGAAAATGTAATGCAAAATCATAAATCTTGGCCTCGGGATCACTAGAGGGGAAGCAGGAGGTGATATATTAAAGGGCACACACACCACTTTTACAATGCTGATAATAAAAACAAGACCCAAGCCGCAATAGCCAGCTAATAGACATGGCTCTGTATCTTACCCTGAGGGCTTTAACATGCACACACATGTGCACAGATCACCGCAGACACACAAAACTCCAACTGTATCCGCTTTTCCAGTAATTTATTATGCTGCTTTTAGCCCAACAGCTCAAGTGTTAGATATGGTGGTAATGCTATTAAAATCTTAATATGGTTACACAAGCTTTTTGCTGTTGTACAACATGTTAATTCTTTACTTACTGTGCAGACAGCATCAAATGGGACATAATAAATAAACATGACAGTATTTCAGTGGAAATGCTAAAGCAGCTGAATGAGGGAAAAGCTAGCTAACATCACTGAAGCTTTAAACAAGAGTCCTTGGTAAAACAAGCCCAACCAGCTGATCAGTGATCAGGTCAATTACTAACAGACTGCACTTTTAATGCACATATTCCAAAACTTGGATTATTGTTTATATAAACATTACCAATAATAAGTTTAGACCCTCCTACCACTTCATTGTGAATGAGTAAGTGTGACCTTTTGGCTGTTTCATCACATTTGCGCACAAGCAGTAAGCCAAACTGGTGCATCTGTAGACAAACAGTATTTCCTCTTGAGTTAAATCAATAATTAATTATTATCTGCATTTTTTAGAACACTTAATATTCAGATCACATCCAAAATAATAGTCATCTTATTTGACTTGCATTCCTGCAACTGTAACATAGTTTTTCCTTTTATATAGGCCAAAGTCCCTTTAAGCACACTTTCACTGTATTGGAACAGACTTTATAATGTTATATATTTTGTACATGATGAAAAGACTAAAAAGCAAAGAGCTGTCCTTGAACACAGCAATGTTTGCAGCACTTTTACAGTAGCTGGTGTGGTATAGAAGTTTACCCTCGTATTTTTATACTGACGCTGACTCTTCCTGCATGTTGATTTAAGGGTAGCCATAATGCTGGCTGGCATTATGCATAAAAGGAAAGGGCTTTGTAAGCATTCTAGGAAAATTGCGCCACGCTGGTTTCTCCACATAGGTTGCTTTTGCACATGTACAATTCCAGTAGGGCGGCGGCTTTGCTGTGTTGAGGTGTACCAAAATGCTTCCTGCTGACTCGGGATGTGAGAAAGGAATTTACATGCACACTTTGTTTTTTATTTTATTTTTTTACATGCAAATCCATCTTTTGTTTTAAACTAAATGGTCTTAAGCAGGAAAACAACAACAACAAAAAAATCCTCAAGCAATAAATTGAAAGCAGCAATGTTATCAATTTCAGAGAACTGAAAACAGCTGCATTTACAAACTGGTAATGGCATCATATTCATACAGTGCGTTAGTCAAAAGGGAAATGTCCATCAACAAATGCTTCATTCCAGCATTAAAATAAAAAGTAGACAACAACCTACAACTGATCTTAGCCAGCTGAGGCATGAGTTTGCAGGAACCTTCTAAATAGTGCAAAGCTATAAACAGCAGTATCCTTTGCTATCTCGCACGTAGGAGTTGGAGTTTGCACAATAAATCTTTCTTAAATAACCTGTCTAACCATTCTATTTTCAGATTAATATTAGATTTGAGATTAAGAGAAGGTTCTGTAACCCAGAATGTTCAGCGTTTATTTGAAATCTACTTCTGAGTTGCTAATAAAAACTGAACATGAATTTGATGTCCATTGTAGTGCATAGAAAGAAGGGAAGGAAGGAATCAGAATGGCAGGTGTAGACCTAAAGAAAATTAATTAAATAATTAATTGATTACATCCATATACACACACTGAATTGTGCATCACATTAAAAGAAAACCAAAATATATGTCAATAAATATATTTAAAATCAATCTAATCCCACAAAGAGCTCATATGCTCTCTGGTGTTTGATGAGAGGGAAAATGCAGTGAATAATTTGTTGAGGCCTTCAGCTCACCTTACCTAAAATTTGTATCTACAGGTTAGCTCTGTCCTCCACCTCCATCACAACATCCAATCAAAACTAATACTTAGAATATTGATGATTTCTCCTCCTGTAGTCAAAGTACTCGAGAGACAATCTATTCTATCTTAGAGTACATCGACAAAATCAAAAAAATTATCGTTATCAACGCATAGCAGAATATACACAATATGAACACAGCATTCCTTATTGATTCACTGTCCATCACCTGCGCTTAACATGCACTAATGCACGCACACACAATAATTCACAGATCTCACTGTTTTAATGGATGTGTTAAGAGGAAAAGACACTTGCTTTGAAGAAGGGCACAAAGTAGATGTGTGTTTGTTTTTGTGTGAGTGTGGGGAGTGACTCCATTAGACAATCACACACCCAGCTCCACTCACCAGGGGACTTCTGTCAGCCTGTGATTTTGCCCTGTACCACTCCCAGTGCTGTGTTGCTCACTGCTGAAATAGGTCAACCACATATAATGGAGGGGCAATGAGGAGCAAGTATGCACCACCTCCTCTCCACCCAACAACCCCCCTGCCACCACCACCACCCTACCCCACCCCTCCCACAAACACACTCACACACACACACACATCCATTACCTTCACTGTCCAAAAACCGAAAGCAAGCTATGGCCCCCCTGTGGACATGTAGCAGCTGCCTGCAGTGAGAAAGGCAAAGACAGCCACAACATGCAGACCTCGCAGCCACAACAGCCACTTACACAGCCACGCTTGAACAGAGCAGATTCCAGCATCTCATAAGGAATGTGCGCACTCGTAAGATATTTTTACCATTGGCTTATAAAGCTCATCTCTGCTAAATTAAATGAGATTGGGGGAAATTGGAAAAATGTAATAATGGATATTGTGAGTATTGTGTGGAACAGTTTACAATCACAAAATGGTTCATCACTGTCACCCTCTTGGGGAGCATGAGATGGAAGAGGAGAGATGGAGGCTCCCAAAACAAAAAAAATATCTCAATGTCCTCACAGAGATTGCATTATTATTATTAATAATATTAATAAAGAGGCAACCAATTTAACAGCTGCAGAAGTTTTACTGTGGCTCTAGAGAGTGTTTCATTAAGTTTGTGGAAAAACTGCTTAACTGAACTTATCTCTGTTCAGACATTCACAGGTAAGGATAGTGTAACCAAATATGTTAATGAGTTACACTTTTTGTTTTTGCAACACAAATGGGACATCTGTCTAGTGATGCCACAATTTTGAACATTTCTCTAAATCTATTCTGTGCAAAGCACCATATGAAAACTTATTCTTAATTCTCTGAGTAAAAATTTCCATAGAAACTGAATTTTATAATACAATGTAATCCAGTTTTAGCTACATTGTCAAGGCACATACATACTGCAATAAGAATCACTTGCTTATTAATGTACCAATTTTAAATCAAAACAGGAGTCTGGGTTATTGTTTTGTCTTTTGAAGAATTTTCGTAAATTTACTTTATATCTGTGTTGTGTTTCTTGTGGGAACCATGTTTGTGCACCGACTTTAAAAAAAAAAAAAAAGCCTGATATGTTATATCTTTGCAAACGTTGCATAAAGACCAGGACAAAAACAAGGTGGGGAAAAAAGAGTTTGAGGTAGATAACTGAAATGGAGGGACAATTTAAAGTCACAGATTTGGGTCTTTTAAAAACTGTCAGCGGAATAAGAACAGAATGGTCCTGTTAATAACCAAAGCATAGCTCTTCATAAAAAATTGACTTGTTTAGTGGACTGGATGTTGCAGTCCACGTGATTGCAGTTATTGATTCAAGTAAGTCAGATATCCTGCTCCAGAATCTCCAATAAAAACACAAACATAAATGCATTACATACAAATACATGCACATATATTCATCTATACACAGTGCATGATAATACCAAAGAATTCCTCCCTATCTCCATATTCTATCTCCACCTTCTTCTGCTCATCTTACCTCCACCCTTTGCATATCCCCACTCTCAAACTCATGTTGTCTTTCCTCTGCAGTCTCCACTGGCAATGACCTTTTCTCCAGTGGAACAGGATACTGCCCATCTCCATCTATCTCATGCATTAATGATCTGTGGCGAGCTGAGGGCATCTGTCTGACTCCCAGCCTCTCTGCCGCTCATCCACTTCCAAGGACAGATCTGAGCCTGAGCAGAGCTCAGCCACATTCCCTGACATCCACAGGGATATGCAGATAAACAGTTACAGATAGTGATAGCTCCACAGTCTGAAAAGCAGCTGACTCTTCTCATCGTGATTTTATACATTTCTTTGAGGTAGAAGTAGGCAACAAATAAAAAGAAGCAATTTTCCAGATTTTTTATCCTCACTACAAATAAAGAATTGAGATTCTTGCATGGGGTTGTTATTGAAACCTTTTATTTATCTCAGTTTAGCACACGACCATGTCCTCAGATGGATAGTTTATAGCTACCAGAAATAGGAGCCCCAGCAATCCCAGATCATGTAGCAGAGTAATAACTCCTCACATTTAATCATTTCAGCACAACAGAGTGGATTTAAGGCGGATTTATGCTTGCGCAGTGTCTGCGTGCAGCCAGCTACGGCGTAGCTGACGCTGGTGAGTTTGCTTTCGCAGTCAAGCGTAGGGAGTGCGTGTTGTTTTGGTGTCATATTGCAGTTTCTCCTCCTAGACTGAAGGTGGCAGCAGGAGTGGTATCGGCTGGTAAACTTCAGTTCGGTAGGTATTTTCTGTTTTAAAACAACAATGGCGTCCAGTCTGGTGTCAAGTGTCTTTATCAGTTTGTGGAAGAAAATGCATAGATAATTCGATTAGCCTCTCATCAACTTGAGCCACTGATTATTGTTTATAGAACGGTGGTTTCCACACAAATTCAGCCACAAGATCCAGATATCCGGCGACACCTGATCCCAAACTGACCAATAACAAGGGGGTACTTCCGCGTCAACCGTCTGCGTAGCAGGGGTGCCGTCAGGTTTGGAAGAGGTGCGCGCCGAGCCTCTGCGAAGCTACGCAGAGCTCGCGGCGGTGACGCGGACGCAGACGATATATATCTATATATATAGATATATATATAGATATAGATATTATAAACGTTCTCCTCCCCGTATTGTTATGACAGTGAAACTGATTTGTGCCTCATGGATAAGGTTTTTTGAGGGGCTGCATGATTTGCCCTCCAGTACATTCTCTTTTATAGTCTTTATTATATATATTTTACACATCTCCTACTTATTCACCGGCATTGTCACTGTTGTTCTGTCAAGTGAAGTTGAACGTGCATGTGGGTAGGGGCATGCTGGTGTTACACCAAAATCTGTGACCCATCAGAATCTATGACCACGGGGGCTTCATAACAGGAGCATCACAGACCCAAATAAGAACTACACTCAAGACCAAAAAACCCGCAACTGACGATATTTGCAGGAGACTTAACAGAAAACAAGCCCAAAGTTGCTGATAACAGGCAGATTTAGCAACTTTACTGCCTTTCTCCAGCGCAGTCGTCTTTATCCCTGCTTTGTTTGATCTAGCGGTAGTTTACTGCCGCGCTGGGAGCCTAACAAATTGATTGGCTGAGTGCACCACGTAGGGTGACCTACCTCACGTGCAATTGGTCTGCGTGTTTCCTGACCACTACCTTAAAGACTGTAAAAATTGCGCCACTTAAAATTAAAGCACCCGGTCAGATTATACATTTTAACTCCGGATGGGACAGGTTCTGGGTCCGGATCCGCTGTCCGCTTCTTAGTGACCTCTAGTATATACTGAGTTTTGTTATTATTACTATTATTTTAGTATATGATTATGTAATGCCTAATAGTTTATAATAAATGTGATTATGGTATGACTACATTAGGTTACTGGGGTGGGATTAGATTAGCTTGTGCTTCCACCCATTCCTTTTGAACTTTTACGTTTGGCTTTTTGTTTTTTCTTATTTCTATTTTTGCTTTTCTAATTTGTCATTATGTTCAAATAAACTTCAATCAATCAATCAACCAGCCTGACGCAGACTTAACATTTGCACGGTAGGTTATTGTGAAGAAATATCATTATAGGAGTTTAGAATTTTGTTATTTCTGCAATTGCAATAACAAGGACATGTAGACAGACAGGACATGTAGACAGATGGATCCTGTAATCACTAATTAGCTTCTTTTGGAATATGTATCTCACCCTGTCACCTTACAGGACTCAATCCCCACAACTCTAAGATGCATCCTGACAGCTGCAGAAATTCTCATCGGGGGGGGGGATGAAAAGATTTCTTCTGTGCACCTCCCAGGCGCTCCATACCCAAATATTTGACTTTGCTTGTGATCTGCAGCCCTTGAAGGCTTCTGCTGGGCTTTTCCACACGACTGATCTCTGTTTTCAAAGCAGGTGTTTAAAACACGGCCGACAGAGCAACCTCACCAGCAAACCAGAGCATGTAAAAGACAGAAGGAGAAATAAACAAGAGAGAGATGAAAGATGCCTTTTATTAAAATGGGAATAATCTGAAGATTGTTAAGATCTTTGGTTGTTTGAATGAATTAAATTAGACATGACAATCATATCAGAAAGCTGTGTGTCTAACTGTAGCGCTGATGAAACTCCCCAGGGATCCCGTCTATGCTGAGCCCTTGATGTCACTGCTACACTCCTACATGCATGGCCTTCAGTCAACACATGCTAACACCAATGCAGACTGCAAACGCATGTCCAACCAGAAGCATGTATAGTTGGTTGCTCATACTAATGCAGACACATGATATTCAGGAGGAAAAATCATAGGGAAATCAAGCTGATGGTTCAAAGACTATACATATAGCAATGAACCTTTGAAATCTTTTGAAAATTCACAAGGGTGTTTTCCAAAGGAAAAAAAGATCCCTACGGTTGTGTTAAAGGAATGACCACTGCTGTTTCCAGTTCATATTATCAGGATTCCACATATTAGAGTCTTTTCTGGGCATACATGTGTGCTACATGCAGTGCAGTTGACATTCAAAGCAAGCTTAAAAAATAAATAATTAAAAAAAATTTTTTTTTTATTGTTTTCAGTTGACAGAGGCTGTAAGTATTTACATGACAGCTCTTTACAAGGTGTACTTTACAATCTTGTTTTTAGCTTGATGTCCATGTGTTTTTGAGTTTATCTAATTGGTTCTGAAATGCTTTCATGAGTCACTGGTGTGTTGATACTTCTCATCCTCTTAAAGAGCATGTAATCCTTGAACTGGATTTAAAAGATGAAAGAATTTCACTTGACAGCTATGACAAATAGCTGCCGCAGTGACATGTATTGTCAAATCATATTAGCCAGTAATCACTAAAAAGCACAAAGACTGATTAGACAGATACTGCAACTAAGTTACAAGTGGTGGCCTGAACAGAATATTTATGCTAATAGAAATATTTTATATAGAACATAGAAATGTATGCAGTTTATGAGGGCACAAGCTAAAATCAGCATCTGCATAATATTTCCCCTAAAATGATCAATACACAGTAACCATAGACTTTTCTAGCTGTGCCAATAATAAGTTGATATATGGTTTTGATTTAATCATCAGCTGAATTGCTCAGAATTTTTTTAATATACATTTGAAGTGAGGTATCTATATATAACTTCCCTCCTTACAGATACAGCTGTCTATGTTCAGGTTTCCAGCTATCATCTTTAGGCATATTTTGATGTTTTGCTCAAAAAGTATCCAGCTTTGATTGCATACCCTTTCTGGAGATTTTAATACTCTGTAAAGACCTCTTCTGAGTGGATTACAGACATACATAATACCACCACCTTTCAACTTACCTTCTGAGGCAACTGGACTCACAAGAAAGTCCATTCTGAAAGGCTCCAAACTATCCATTCTGGG
This sequence comes from Rhadinocentrus ornatus, assembly GCA_037177495.1. Lineage (NCBI taxonomy): Eukaryota > Metazoa > Chordata > Actinopteri > Atheriniformes > Melanotaeniidae > Rhadinocentrus > Rhadinocentrus ornatus. Next base: position 13,564,557 of record JBAMHW010000021.1, on the reverse strand, counting down.
GCAAAACACTAAACCATGTCTGTAGTTATAGGGTAATTTTAGTCAACAATAGCAGCTCCCGGTTCTGTCCAGTTGAGCTTGGTTCATCTGATTGATTTGTGCATGGTTTTAATGGACAGAAGCTTTTTATAATTACATATTAAGCACATTTTTATAGTGCTTACCCTTTTTCAAATATTTTTAATGCTTCTGTGAAACAAGCAAACCATCTAGAGGACAGCACGAAGCAGCTTACCAAATCACTTGAGATAATGCATGTCTTTATATGTGCAATATCTCAGTTTGATTCAAAATTGGCTCAAAAAATGGACTGCAACACAGCTTGTGTCAAAATGGCTGGAGAAAACATTTAGGCTTGTAAAAACATTTAGCCAAAATAATTGAAAACACACTGTTTGTGGAATAATAAAAGAACCAGCTTGGCTTGTACTATTTCATACGTCAAATTTAGGCTGAGAATTATGATTGGTTCTCAAAACTAGGGGCAGCTTAAAAATGGTACAACTTGCACAACAGGAAAAGAAAGCAATTGAGCATCAGCATCTGATGATTGAAACGACCATCAAGTTGAGTCATAATACCAGTAATCTTGTTTGAGTTCCCAGTCTCCTCCATCTAAAAAACATGGCAGCACAGTTTTGGTTTAAAACATTGCATCTGGCCGTGAAGGACATCACCTTGTTTGATGACAAATAAACAGCACATCAGCCGAACTTATATTAACTGTCAGGCAGAGAGATGGAAGGGTGATGGCTTGGGCTTGTTTTACAGCCACAGGATTTGATACCTTGCAGTGTTGAGGCAATCTGAATCTGAAAAAAAAGAAAAGCTAAAAAAGAAAAGTCCATACCTTAACTTGACTGAAATGCTGTCGCATACCCTTAAGAGATAAGTGCATATACACATGCTCAGCGATATAAGAGGCTGATAATGTCAAATAAAAAAGGATGCCATAAGTGGTACTACAAGCTATTGAAACGTGGATTTTACTTAGTTTTTACACTGCCTCTTTATTTCTTTATGTTTAGTAGATCCAGATATGTAAAAACCTTAGAAGTTAAAGAGGGAGAAAACTGTTTTTCACATTAAACCAAGTACTGACCACATTTCAAAATTCAGTGTATCCTATCTCTGCCATATGTAGAAAACTAGCACTAGCAGAGTGAGTGCCGACAGGCTCTGGAGATACACACCACGGGGTAAACACAGTACCTCAATATTAGGAAAGAAAACACGGTTGGTGAGATAGAAGAAGGTGACAGAAAGACAGTGGTAGCTACTGAGGGAGAGATGACGTGGGGGTGGGGACTTCTTCACAGGCCAGTAGTTTTGTTCATATCACCTTGCCAAACTGTCATTGCCCCCCATGCAGAACCCCATCACAACCAACCCTCAGCCAATTCAGCCCCACCTCCCTCCATCCATGACAGAATGATTTATGGTTTATCTGGCCATCCGAACAATACTGTCCCTGACTACACTAAACGTTATCATAACTTTTTTTTGCTGTAATCACTGAGAATGTATATGAAGTACTGTGTTCACCATGAAACCCACATTTAAAAAACAAAACAAAACACCAGTGGCATTGCATTTGATCTACTTGTCTTTCATGTGTTAGTAAAAGGTAGAATAAAGAATGTGCACTCAGTTAATAGAACCGTTCTGTGGATGAGACTAATAAAATCTGCATCATTTCATATCCTATTTCCCACACACTGGAATAATCTAAAACTATTAAAATCTTTAAAAATGATCATTCGTGTACTGACAAAGGGACTTCAGCTCAGCATCATGCCTTTCCCAATGCCTGAGTTATATTTTCCTAATGTCTTTTTAATATAGTTGTCTCATAATCCTGCTGTTCTTATAAACACTCCTGCCTATCATGTGCTTTGTGCTGCATCAACAGCACTATACAGCATGAGAGTAGCCTACAAGTTTCATATCAGCTCTGAATCCCCAAAGGATCCATTACTGTTTATAGGACTGTATATTAGCCTCTTCTGTCGCCATTATCTTCTACTGCTGGGGACCCACTCAGCATATCACAATGCACAAAGGGAGATTACTACACTTGAAGACATGCAAACAAAAAATCTGCACAGAGCTGTATGAATATACAGAGACAGAGAAGAATGCATGATACACCATGCACACCCACAATCTCATCACATGGTACTGCAAAAAGATTACATTTAAATATGTAGCCTTTTATGACTGTGGAGATTTCTGTTTTGCCGAAGGAATCTGAATGTGGGCACTGATGAGGTTCAGTTTTGGATTTTCACCACCTTAATCCGGAAGGAAAGAAAAAGAACACACATGCTGTCTTGGCAAGTGCAAAGCGACTTTAAAAACAATTAATACCTCTGTATGTAGGTATCAAAGTTAAAACTAATGGAAGTATTGTGCAATCTACCTTGAGAAATGCATCAGGAGAACAGCATCACTTTCCAAAAAAAGGGTTATGTAGAAATGGAAAGAAAAAAATTGTTGATTGAAAATAGAAATAATGAAAATTAGTATTTAGCTGGAAATCTTGACATGAATCATGGAAAAATACATATGGCATGATATTATGAAGACCAGGCAGAGCAATTAGCCATTTTGTCAATGTAACATTAAAAGGTACAATACAAAAGTGTAAATCCTCTTAAAAGCAGTGAAAACTCCTCTCTCAGAGGTTACAAGGAGACAAGAAAATGAATTCACATAAACTGTGTCCTGACAACTGCATTTTAAAGGGGACACAGACAAAAATAAATGTTATAAGCAAATCAGCATTTGTTTAACCACACAAAACCTCAAAAGTGATTTGCTCTTTTCATAAATAGACAAAAGCATGATAAATAACCTAGGGAAGGACCTGAATAAAAAATATGTATCTCAGGACACATTAGCAGTGCATCTCCACTCAAACATCCAAGTGCAATATTGCTTTTGTGACAGCCTTTCTTTTTTTATGAATACTGTAGATTGCCTTAATATGCATGATTTGCAGCCTAACATGACATCTATTTGGCGTAACACACTTTAAAATGCTACAGTGCTGCAACTGACAAAGAAGGCTTGGTCTTTTGATGTCTGTACTGTGCTGTGCTGCACAACACAACACGAAGACCCTGCAAATTTAAAGAAAAAACAGTTAAAGAAAAAAAAAAAATGGCTTTAAAAATGTTACAAAGTTACAAAAATTTAATGCCACCTAAATATCAATGTGAGGATAATCTAAGGCCTTAAATAATTTTCCTTCATCCACTCCAACATTGGAGGTGAATCCTATATTTTATAATTGCTGGTATAACAGAATTTTGTGGATCAAGAGAAAGGAATAATCTTTGACTAAGTTTTGATAGACAGGGTGGACCCCACCGACCACCTAATGTCAGCTGGGACAGGGTCCAGGTCCTCCCTCCAAAAAATAAATGAATTGCCAGAGCAGTGGTTATTTTCAGTCCAAAGCATTTTAATGCCATAACAGGCAACCTTACCATGTACCATATAACTTACAAATAAAACAGTCGTAATACAAATTATCTCAGTTTCGAGTACATGGTGTATAGTCATATGTAAAGATTATGTTAGAACTTTCTGTTTAATCTCACTGAACCTCAGAGTAAAGAAGCAACTATAGAAAGGGAAACAGTGACATGCCATGACAGATGAGACACGGAGATTCTTCAAAGCTTTAGCTAGATTCAATAATATTAAAGGAACAGTGTGTAGTTTATTTAGTTTTTTTATTAGCAAAAATCAAGTATCGCTTTCATAAATACGTATTTTACCAAAGTCTAATCTCAATCGCATCCAAATGAAAGCGTTCTCCTAGCTTAGAATGAGTTGTTTATAAATACATAGGTGGTGGCGCACCCAACTGGAGTCTGCCATGTTGCAATACCATCTTTGAATACAGTAGCCAAAAGGGGACAAACTTGTTAGCCTTGCGCGTTTTACCTGCGAGTCCCCGCTGTTTAAGGGGGGAGGGGGCAGGAGTGGTGTAAACAAGCCAAGACGACCGTGGATCATTCAGCTTGCCAGTTTACATTGAAATGGACCATCCACACTCTTTGTCCCACAAAGCTTTCTGCTTGATAGGTGAGTTTATTCAAATTAACAGTGAAGTTTATTTTAGCGTTGTGCTAGAAACAGGGCAGGGAGGTCCAGCAACTACTTTATCCTCCAGTTTAAGTTGGATCATTTACTGTTACTTTCTATATAAAACGGCAGAAACAGCTAATTTGTTAGTTAGCCTACAGTAGAAAAGCTCTGTTGCAACAGTTTTCAGTTGTTATTCTTCACATAAGTCATACCAGCAACCGTGCGCTTCTTTCAGACGTATTTTCTGAGAGCTTTCCCTTGTGTTTCATCGTTTATTTCGATGATTTGTCAATAGGGGTGGGGGTAGTTATCGTCCTTCTAGTCAAACAAAATAGTCCAAAGTAAAACCAGTTTCTCGTTGAGATTTAATCACCAGAACCGCAGCATTCTAATGCAAAAATATCTCTCAGATAAAAATTATTTAGGATCAATACGTCGCCGGCTGCACGGTGGTGTGAGGGTTAGCACCGCAGCCTCACAGCAAGAAGGTCGCTGGTTCGAGCCTTGGCTGGGGGAGGTCCGAATGTAGGGGTGGCCTTTCTGTGTGGAGTTTGCATGTTCTCCCCGTGTATGCGTGGGTTCTCTCCGGGTTCTCCTGCTCCCTCCCACTGTCCAAAGACATGCATGTTAGGTTAATTGGTGATTCTAAATTCTCCATAGGAATGAGTGTGTGCGTGAATGGTTGCTTGTCTCTATATATATGTTGGCCCTGCGATGGACTGGTGACCTATCCAGGGTGTACCCTGCCTCTCACCTGAAACACTGCTGGGATAGGCTCCAGCTTACCCCGCGACCCGTTATGGAATAAGCGGTACAGATAATGACTGACTGACCGACAATACGTCGCCCACCTCCCTTGATAAATCAGCTGAAATACATGTTATTAAACACAGAGTAATGTTACAGCAGCGCCGATAGTTCACTGCCCCTGCTTTGACTCCCTCTTTCTCTCCCTTCATCAGATGATCTCAGAGTCTGCAAGTCACGAAAATCAATTTCACACGATAACATTAGCTGTTAGCAGTAGCTTGGTACCAAATACTTGGCAGGCACGCTTGTAACTTATCAACATAAAAAAAAACACTATTATGTATCGTTCTGTACCTCCTCACCTGACGGGACACTCGAACCTCTGAGAGATGTTAACATTTTCACATTTATGATTCTCCACGGCTTTCCTAGTTGTAACAACGCTCTTAAACGATGAGGTTTCAGTAGAGCACTACTCGGTTGCTTGCAGTATATTAGCGCACCACTAGATGGGAGTAATTCTTACACACTGGGGCTTTAAACCAAGACTTTTTACCTGAACATCTTTAAAGTAATTTATCTGTGAAGAGCTTTTTTGGAAAGAAAACATAACAAGGTTAATCAACAGTGTCTCTGATGAAGATACATAGCAGTGTTGATATGTTTATCTGTTGGCACAAATAAAAACTTTAGATGGATCAGTGACCTCCAGTCCTTTATTATCACTTCAGAGCATATTTTGTGTTGGTGCAAGAATTTCTGTCTACAGATACAGGTTCAGAAATGCTGATTTAATATTTGGTGTAACGCAACAATGTCTTCAATGCCTATTCACAGAATGTGATTAAAAGCAGATAGAAGAATAGAATAACCTTCATTTTTATTGCATAGGCTACCACAATATTCTCCCATTCAATACGCACTTACAAAAAGAAAAAACAACTATAAATTAAGTAATATAATCAGGTTACAAACCCGTTGACCTGTTAAATAGGGCACAGCCTTCAATATGATGTAATATTGTACATAGAATCAGTAATATGGCAAAGAATAGGAGTAATGCACAGATCAGTTGTGTATCATCCAAGATGTTTATAAAGCATGTTACTTAAAGCAAAATCATGATGTACGTCCATGCATGTCAGGGTGCCACAAGAGCTAAAATACACTGATTCCCCTAATCTTTTTTTAAATTACCTTTTTTCCCTGAGTGATCAGCTAATCAGTGTATCTATAAACACACTATTTGTGTGTATTAGCATATAGTATGCATATTAACAATCAAAGTAATTTGACTTCTTTTTATTAATTCTAACTGGACCTGTAATTATAGTATTTCCGACTAAAAGAAAAACAAACTACGTCCCCTTACTGGTACAATCTCAACAACTACTGACACAGGAAGTGTTCACACATCAACCCTGAGGCTTCTGTCACACTTACATCTGAGGTCACTGCCTTCACAGAAGTCTTCAGCTATCACCCAACTGGGTCAGCTAAGAGGTCAGGAAGTATATCACCTCCCTTCATCCCACAGCAACAGATCCATCTTGGTTTCAATACTACATCTTGCCTGACACCTCATCTTACTCTTTCAATGTCTGTGTACTATCCGGGCTAGTCAGGAAACTCACTTATATCAGTTTCTTCTTTATTCTTTCCCACCTGACAAAAGCAGATGCATTATTTGCCAGGTGTCAAACTATGGAAGTGACATGCTTGAGATGCAGAGAATAACACAGATGCAAAGCAACAAACCGCTTCTTTTTTCCCCCTCAGCTCATGCAGATGATACACTCCCAAACTTCTAATTGTGCTACTGATTGGGCTCGTCCCACTGCATATCTCCGCCACTTCACAAAGCTCATCAGCCACATCTGTTCCCAACAGCACCAAACAAGAGGCACATTAACAAACAAATAGATAACAATTAGTCACGTTTGAAGTCCTCCGTTCCATAAGAGAGAAAGCCGGAGCTGCTGGCTCCAAGGAAGCACAAATGCCAAGCTACAGTAGGGGGCTTCCTGGAAATAAACTTTCAGCATTTTGCATCATGTTGACAATGCATATGAAATCATGAGACCAGGAAAAGCTGAAAGTAGAAAATACACAAGTAAGATTTAAATACCAATAAGTTTCACAGCCACTCGCTGTCTCCTTTTTGTAATCTGGATTTTAAATCAACATGAATCTGAGCTTTTTGTCTCTCTGCAAGAAACCTGGATATAAGAAAGCTAAAAGCTACCAAGCCGTCGCTTATGCTACATTAAGAGCACACTTAGCTAGCAGACATGGCAAGGAGTCAAAGGTTAAAGTCATTACGAGTTGGGTGGTTCCACTTTCTGACCTCTAACCCTGTTTTCACAACACCCTATCTATCTTTTCCTTTCAGAGCTTCAGCTTAAAATTGACCTGGTCTGGAAGCAGGTGTTTCAAAGTATATAGCTCTTATGCAAAACCCTCAAGCATAAACAGCCTTATTTTAACAATATTTCCACAAAGCTTTTGCATAAATTATTACTTTAATCTTTTGTTTTAATAATTAAATTTGCTACTGTTTTGCCCATACTCCTCTCCACATGTACACATCCCCTAGCTATTGTAAAATCCTCACATTTCCTTGCTTCTTTTTCCATCTTCAAAATACTTTGCTGTCTTTTTATTTTTGATGAGAAAGGGGAACAAGAGGTCTAGCTTACTACACTCACAGCCTTATCTATTAATATTTAATGTAGATGTGCAGTAATACTAGCAAAATACACATAGGCTTGCACACTCACACAAAAACTGCAAGTAGCTGGGTGCGAGCAGGTTTCAGTGGTGAATTCTAATTGAAGTGGTCCATGGGTCAGTGAGCCTTCCTGTTTTGTGCAGCAGCTCTCAGACACATTCTGGCAGAGTAGAAATCAGTGCCTCTGGAAGGCACTTCTGCCTCCCACTGCATGATAGTTGAGACAGTACCCGGACTTTACAGTCAACTGTGATGAGGAGGATTACAAAGAGCAGCAAGTTAATGTTTTCTTTCAGACAGCCAATGGGTCACAGATAAGAATAGGATGAACAAATCAACCTAAGGTGGTTCTGAGGAGCTCTAATCTACTGTCTCAAACTCATAACACTACATTCATATAGGCTCATTTATGACTCATTCAGCCAGGGTGGATGAGAAAATCAGAAAAAGAAAAAAAAAATCCTTGATGTATTCCACCTCCAAATGTGGCATTTGAAGTGTGATAGAGCACATGCACATACACACGTAAACAAGATTTCCATCTCGCTGAATGCACAAAGAAAGAATTCTTCTTGACACAGGCATTACAACAGCATAATGCAAGTTCACACTTCACAGGAACTGGCTGAAAGCTCAGTTCACACCGATAAAGAAGGACTACACTGCATTTTAATAAAAGGGTAAAAGTGTTACTGATGTAGAGTGACACATGCAGGGCAGGAGCAGCTTTATGTAGGTTGATCCCTTCATCCTATTAACTTACAGAAGTAGCCAGGGTATTAGTCTGGGTGTCCAGTTATGTAAGTTCATGAACTAAAGCAATGGCTTTTAGTGCATAAAAAATGCATTCTTGGAGACTGCTCCTGATTAATCTAACTACACAGGGTAGTACTGTACAATTTTAAAACATGCTTACCTTTATGCAACAGAATCACCAGGCACAGGAAAGTATGAAAAAGAGAGGAAGGATAAAAAAAGGAGAAGAAAAAAATATTATAAGAAAATATTTTATTATAACAAGCAGTAGAGCTGCATAGCACAAAATTATATCATAAGCACTTTGACACTGTCGATAGGATTTGTATTGTAATTGCATGCAGGACAAACAAGACTACAGTGCAGAACATGAACAGAACATTTGAAGGGAAAAGAAAAAAAGAAAATGCCCCTGAAATCCAAACTCTGCCCCCTGTGTAGCCACACATGGCTCTGTTTCAGAGGAGGGAGGAATTCAGGAGGAACACATGTTTCCGGGAGCACTGTCAAGTATGTAGCGCACAGCAGACTTTACAGAGTAGGAGGACCGGTTTTAATTAGAGCCAAGCAGTCCTGGCTCTATTTGTTTTCATTTGCGTGATTTATCCTCTTTCATTTGGCAGCTGGCTAACATGTCCCAGACCCTCAGACCAACTTTGCCTGAGGTAAAAAGATACGGTTGGCCTTTGGAGCGGAGGGCTGGCTTCGAAGTGGAAGAAAAAAAGGAAGCAAAGCAGTCTTGTGTATTTTACTGGGTCACAGCTGAATCCACCTTTCATGCAGATATACTTGCAGGAATACCAAAGGAGGTGGCATAGCTATAATACTGCATGTAGTCCAGAATATTTCCCTGCAGGGAACCACATTTTCCACATTCAATGTTCCAAGGGAAAAGCAGATATGAGCAGGATAAGGGTGGGATGCTCCCTATAAAGTCAAAATAGGGGATATTAGATGTTTAGACAAGGGCTGGAGACTGCATAAAGCCACAAGCGACTCAAGGGAGATCTGTTGATGGTTTTAAGGTTTTAGTGGAGGGCAGTCAAGGAACCCAGAATCTGTAAGAAGCTCTAAGATGAACTACGGCTACAAAAGAATCAATCAAAAACTAACATCTGCTCAGAAAACTCATTTTTCTCTAAAGCTGAATCTACCAAACATACAATCCAATTTGGAAGGTGAAAGGATCCAAGACATAATCTGCATGCCTGTCATTGTTCACCAAAAACAGCTCTCTTTCACATTTTCCTAGCCTTTTTTTTCTGTTCAACTCCAATTTATATTTAACTAAATAGACCTCAAAACATTACAGCTAATGTGGTGACCTCTGAGCAGCTACCATGGAAGTTGAACCATCTGATAAGAGAAGAGGGCTGAATTCTGCCGTAGCTCGTTTTTGCCAGCTTATCATTGAAAGCATGTTTGCACACTATAACAAGAAAAAGTATTGAGCTGGTACAAATTAGATGCAGATATAAAGACACACAAGCACAGTCAAGAACATTTAGACTTTCACTTCTAAGACATTGTGTGAATGCCAAAATTCCAAAATGGTTAGTCTCAAGTGGTGGTAGCCACCAGAACCCAACAGCCTTAAAGCAGAACAAAGGGCTTGCAGAGACAAACACGTCACTGTTCAGTTTTTGACAAATGGTTGTGGTTACATTTTTTTTTCTTTTTTATCTAATGACCAAGCCTGCATTTACTCAAAGCCTCCCTGTGAGCAGGTGATCAAGCCCAGGCAGTAGATTTACAGTCTGGCCAGCCTGCAGGCAGCCAAGGGGTCTAGGAACATCAATAAAGGGTTAACCAGCACTGTTAGGATTTAAAGGGGCAGTAAGTGGCTCCATTAGCCCAGCCGACTGCACCAGCCGTAGGGCTAGAGGTGGAGGTGCGGTAGATGAAGGAGTGCAAGAGACAGGAGATGAGATGCCCCTGAGACGTCAGTCCAGGGCGGGGCAGTAAAGAGAGCTGGGGGGCAAAGTTAAAGACGTTTGCTCAGGCATCAAATCAAAGCCGCTGCTTTATCTTCCAGCACCAAGACAGAGACAGCACAGTCACTGGGAAAAGAGACGAAAACACCACAGGAAATGAGAGAAACCATGAGGGAGGGTCAGTCTGTACATCCGAGTCTGATAAAAAATCTGTGGATTTGGAATTCCGCTGGCAAAGCTAGTGAGCCGGACCTACACAAATTCAGCAGAGAGCTACTCAAAGATTCTCCAATTGGGTTAAAGAATGAATGTTTATAAAAGTCATGGTCTATGATCTGCCAGTGAGTTCTTAAATTAGTGGTCCATGTGAGAGGGTGATAGTGATTGACTGGGGTGACTGAGGATTTATGCCTCTCCAGCTATGTTCACCCTTACTTTGCAAAAATGCTTTCTGTACATTTCCCACAACCACTCTAACTCTACTTTACTCCACTCAATAAATACCCACTAACCACCAAAGAGATTATCCAACACAGTTGATGTGCCCAAACTTGATGGATTTGTAATTTATTATTCCTTGTTTATGCCAAATTTTGTTCAAATTCGCAAGGATTTGACAGATTCCAGTAGAGCTTCACATGGCACCATGCTGTGGGACAGAATATTGAATAAAAATTCAGAAAATGACACAAAATACTCATCTTGTATGCTAGACCTTTACTATCCTATCAAGCACTGGTCTTACAGTATACTTTTCTTCACAGTTGCTGGGCATTTTATGCATTTGACCTTTTGTGTAAATACAATGATAATAAGTGCAATGATAGCCTTCTTTTAATTTTCCAACCATTTACTTCACTAATTGGCAGCTTTAATTTTAAGTTGCACTTTTTATTTAACATGCACCACACCATCCCGACTCAGCAGCTCTGCAGCTGCCCTGTAATGAGTGGAGGTCTCAACCAGGCACTTTAATAAATGTGTTAATTCAGAGCTCACGAGGCAGAAACAATGCCAGCATGAGAGATAAATTCCCCAGCATTAATTTCCTCTGCCTATCTTATGGGTGATGCTGAGCTGGAGATGGCCCATAGGGGGGAAATGAAGATCATACATCACACAGAGACATGCCTGCAACCCTAGCATGGCTTTGTCTCTTTTCTGCGTCTGTAGCCATTTATGGTGTATGATGCAGAATATAACTTGGTGTAAGGAACATTTTGTGAGTAAACAGAGAAATATTAAGAACTCAGTGATTTTATGTGTGGCTGTGGATTAACAGCCACACTGGGGACTCCTGTTGTAGGTACTCCGGGAGTATGGAGTGCCGGACCCCCTTGTTCGAGCTGTCCGGTCCCTGTACGACTGTTGTCAGAGCTTGGTCCGCAATGCCGGCAGTAAATCTGAATCTTTTCCGGTGAGGGTTGGACTCTGCCCTTTGTCACCGATTCTGTTCATAACTTTTATGGACAGAATTTCTAGGCACAGCAGACATGTTGAGGGGATCCAGTTTGGTGGCCTCAGGATTGGGTCTCTGCTCTTTGTGAATGATGTGGTTCTGTTGGCTTCATCGGGCTGTGATCTTCAGCTCTCACTGGAGCAATTTGCAGCCGAGTGTGAAGCTGCTGGGATTAATCAGCACCTCCAAATCAGAGACCATGGTCCTCAGCCAGAAAAGGTGGAGTGCCTTCTCCGGGTCGGCAATGGGGACCTGCCCCAAGTGGAAGAGTTCACGTATCTCAGAGTCTTGTTAACGAGTGAGGGAAGGATTGAGTGGGAGATTGGCAGGCGGATCAGTGCGGTGTCTGCAGTGATGCGGACTCTGCATCGGTCTGTCATGGTGAAGAGGGATCTGAGCCAAAAGGCAAAGCTCTCGATTTACTGGTCGATCTACGTTCATACCCTCACCTATGGTCACAAGTTGTGGGTAGTGACCGAAAGAACAAGATCGCAATTACATGCGGCCAAAATAAGTTTTCTCCGCAGGGTGGCCGGGCTCTCCCTTAGGGATAGGTTGAGAAGCTTGGTGATCCGGGAGGGGCTCGGAGTAGAGTCGTTGCTCCTCCGCATTGAGAAGAGCCAGATGAGGTGGCTCGGACATCTGGTCAGGACGCCTCTGGACACCTCCCTGGTGAGTAGCACTATGCCATTTTCTGGCAGAACATATAATGCTCTATGTATACGTACCAGTCAGCACTATTGTCCCTTGAATACTGACAGGGGGCTTCTTATTACTAAATGAAGCCCTGTGAAAATGCTGCTCCTACTCAGGCTGAACATTTTTAATATTAACTCTCAGTGCTGCAAGATCCACACAGTGAGTGTGCCACTGGTCTGTGTGGGAAAACAAATTTAATGGATAATAGCCCTTCATTTAATTACAATACCAGCAATCACAGACACACACAAAGAGGAAGAAAGATGAAAGGTGTGTTTTTTTATGTAGTTTTTTGCAGTGGTGATAAGTTGAGCTCATTGGTGCAGGCTGTGGCAATATGAAGAAGATTCAATTAGGCACTACAAAGTTTTTCAGCACTCTAAAAACTTGAACTGCATCAAAGACAACTTGGTAACTGACAATTAAATTATATGGCTGTGCACACAGTCTTAAGAAGTCAACCTTCAAGCGTCTGGAAACAGAATCTTAAGAGCTTATTCACTGGGTATGAATGGGGGGGATCCACCAAGCTAAATGGAGTTAATAATGAAGCTGTGGTTCAGGACTTTCCCTTTAGGTATGTGTGCTTGCCTGTCTGACCCTCCTTGTATTGTCTGTATCCTTTCTTTCTAGAATCTGTGTTGGAAATCAAAGGTCAACGGTTAAGTTGTCTGGGAATCTTTAGGGATCCTCAGACCAGACTGACCTTTGGCAAATACAGAGCTCTATGATCTTACTTCACATAAACACACAAATGCACACACACAACGGACATTGGTTCCAGGTTATCAATGAAGCCACACACAACCTGCTTAGTGTCATTTATCTACCACCACCATCCCACCCCCACCACCCTTTTTTCCCCCCTTTTAATGGCTTTTTGAAGTATCCTGAAAGCTTTTCTTCTGACTCTTGCTCCCAGTTTGTTTAAACAAGTTAATTACTTGAGTTGATCTGATGGGACTCCGTTGCCTCTCAGGTCTGTCGCAGACTCTGAGCTGTCAGTCAGGGGGACAAAGAGACACTAATCCCTGCTCAGCTCAGTGGCTGGAGATAGCTGGGACAGGATAGCATAACTAAGCACACTGTTGAATGAAAAGAGGATCCAGATGGCTGGGAAAAAACACTTATCAAACTTAAAAGCCAAAAAAAAAAAGTGGGATGTGGCAGAATAAGTCAGACTTAAATCTCATACTGAATCCTATTTATGCTTTAAGACTAACATTTACAAAGATTAATTAAGGGTGGAAAAGTTATGATAAAGCCTTCTTGTGCAATGTAAAAAATAACCTAAAAATCAATTTTTGAGTCTTGCCTTATGTCCTCCTCAGGCTGTCCAGATCTTAGTATTGACATTTTTATTGTAAAATTCAGACTTTAAAGCTTTTCCTCTATGGCTCAGAGGACTCATTAGCATGCATGAACTATTACTTCAAATCAATGCATCAGCAATGGTGACTATTTTAGCTTGGTGAGAGCACAAGTTATTGATCACAGCAACAGTAAATATGGATTTGGACATCTCAGCCGAAGAACAGCTGAAGCACAGCAGAGTGAGACATCTAAGAGGGCAGATCTGGAAGTACTGCAGGCATAACTGATAAAGGGAACATTTTCTCCAGCTTTTAAGGTTAAATTCATTTTCAGAAACTGAAGACTCAGATGTTATGAGGTAAACTGGGGCCCTAAAAAAATCAAGTGATATTTCATAAACTTTCCTTTGGAATATGTTTCACAAATGAAAGGAGAAGATGGACCTATGAGGTGAAGAAGAAGAGAAATCTTAAGATTAATTAATCAATCTTAAGATTGACTAAATACAAGAATGCAAACCTGGCAAGCAAGAAAAGGCAGAGAAGGTGGAATAAAAAGGTATCCAGAACAGTATGAGGAAAAGAAACAAGAGGAAGTGAAAGGAGGTTTTTACTCAATCACCACAAAGAAGTGGGTATTGTAAGTAAGACATGATGATCATCGCATATTTTCCAGAATAAGCTGCTGGAATGAAATGAGCGGATGAAAATGGGTGTAGAGGAAAAAAACAAAAAGAGACAGTAGTAGTGATATAGTTAAGATGTTCCCAGATATCCCAAGCACCCCTGCTGTCCCTGCCAGTCAGCAGGCATCCTGCTCCCTTTCTAATGAGCTGTTTACATCCACAGCAGAAGATCAAAACCTTACCTCCAAGTCATGGCTGGCGGCATCAATACTTCTGGATACATTAAAAAGCTTTGGATTTTTGCATTTGAAAAACAGGGGCAAACACATTATTACAGTCATAAGAGCTTCTTTTCCCTCAGTTCATTCTTAATTCCTATGACTTGGATGTCTGGGGATTGTGTACGAGTCTTCTTTAATGACCAAGATTAATGCTAAGTAGCATTATGGTAATGGAGGTACCAAGCCCATTCCACTTTATTAAATAAAGCTGCTTGAAAATGAATACTATTATGGATTCTGCTGTTGTTAATGAAGCGTGGCAGAGAACAATGTTGACTTTTTTCTCATTGTTGTTTTGATATGATGATCAGGGTGTATTCTACTACACTGAATCCGGTTTCACACACACACAGGCATTGCTTCAATGTTGTGACATACCATGTCGCATTACAGCTGACTTTTGCTGCATCTTCAATGCTTGTGCACATGCAATTTGTGTACACAAAGGTGCAATGTAAGAGACAAATAACAGAACGCTGAGTGAGCTGTACTGCCACCCCAGATGTCCCTTCACATCTCTGTACCGACAGATTTATACAGTGTTAAAAAGATGCAGATCTGTAGCAGGACACCATAAAGATCCCCAAAAGCCCAGATACAAGAGTGAATACTGTGAGAATTTTAAAATGCACAAACTTCTATTACAGTTAACAGACATTATGCCAGCACCCTCTTCTGAAAGGAGCCCGGGGATTATAAAGACAGAAATTTGAGAATAGCCTGGATTAGCTAAACTTTTGTGTCAGGCTCACCACCTGTATCTGTGCATGTCTCTGTGTAAGCATGCACATGTGTGACACTGAGGCCAAACTCATAAAACCTCACCCCAGCTTTGAGATTTCGCCTCATGGGATGATCTTTCAGTTGTCCTCCATCCCCTCTTCTCTCACCCTCAATTTTACCCTAGAATACACCCCTCCCTCTTTTTTCCTGCTCACATCCCTGGAGTCCCACACACCAGAGCACTTAACCTCAACAGGCCTCCCCCCTTACTCAGCCTGCCCTCAACACAGACGTAGCGTCACATCAACTCGGCTCATATTTAGCCCTGGATATAAAAGATTAATGGGAAGAACTGGGGAAAAATCAGCATTTGCGTCTGCCAAAGGCGCTCTGTTTCTCCAGTTAAGGAGCTCTCACTTGTGTTACCGTGGAACTGCAGAAGGTCTGTAGTTTTAGATGAAGTGCTGAAAGGAAGACGGCCTCACGCCGAGCTTTTCAGCCTGGTGTCACTTTCAGTTTACCTTCCCCTGCTGAGAATCCTCCACCAATTATTTGGGCTACAGTACACACCGCTCTCCTTGCTGTAACAAAGAACATCAAATACCGTGCCTGTTGAGATTGTTGAAAGGAAAAATAAGACTACCTTTGAATTTTTGACACCTTTCCCTGAAAATGAGGAGCCCCCACAGGAAATTCAAACCAAGCAAGAAGTAAAATTCTTTGTGATATCCCTCCTAAAATACTTACAGAGTGATAATTAAATATGCCGAGACTATGTCGACAAACATTTGAGAGGGTGCTTCTTTCTATGAAGAGATATAGCCTGGAGTAGGGTTACAAAAGAAGAAAAAACAATTTGATAAAAAAATAAATCGATCATAAAAGTAGATTACACAGCATCTATTTCTTTAAGCAGTCTAATGTCTCTTTACCATCCCTAACCTGAGACAAAGAAAGTGAGGCAGAGCAGGATAGAAGGTGAGGAGCATCCTGATGAAAAATACACAAAGATCCTCTGAGAACATCAAATATTAAGAGCCAATATTAGCCCTGTTTCTGCACCCTATATCGCTGTACCAGGAAACATCCTCACGAGATCTGTGTGCATGCAAATGTTTTGCACATAAAAGTACATGAAACAGAATCTGCTACACCCTCAGTTTTCTGTTTCCTTTTGAGCAGGGGTTTAAAAGGGGGAGTTTATAATGAATATTTGTACACTGTGGTCACAGCTGTTTGTGGTGGAAAGGCAGTATAAGCAGCACCAAGTCAAAGGAATCAATTTCATCCAGTGCAGGGGCAAGACTGACAGAGGTGACACCACCCAAATGAAACTCTTCGCTTACTCCACCCACACACTTTAGAGTGTCAGAAGTTTAACTTAGTTAAACTTGACTTGCATGAGTGAATGTGTGACATTTTAAATACTTACTTAGAGATTCAGGTGGACCCAATGGTAGATATATTCAGGGTACCAAACATCTTGCCCTTTTCAAAGTTATTTTGAGCTCACTCTACCCAAAGACCTCTGTTGTCTTGTTTGGCACTTCCCCTAACCCTCTCACTAACAGGACTACTTCCGTTAGCCCCTGAAGAGGCCTCTGACAGACTTCTTCACAGAATAAAATAGAATATAAAATTACTGGGAACACCAGTTGTCACTGAAGAAGCCGAGCCCGAGCTGTAGATAACAGAGAGTTCATCCAGTGGTCAGTTTGTGGCTACATTGTTAAGAATCACCAGCAATGTGGGACAGTTACTCACTCTGCGGGAGGTAGCCAAAGGCTGGGTGTTGGCACCGGCAGCTAAGAGATGTGGCACAGAAGTAATGTGTTATGCTACTCCCTGAAGTGCTGCGCTTGAGAGGTCATCTGAATTTCAGCTGTGTATCAGTGACAGTGTTGGTCAGGTTTATTCTCCTTTTTCAGCAACAGTCAAGGCATTTGTTCTTGGACTGTCACTGTCAGTTGATTGGTATTTCTGCACTTTTTCAAAAGATCTCACATACAAAGGACAGAAGCCCTTTGGCATCACATGTCATGGATTGAGAACCCACCAATCTCCTTTTAGTTTTTTTTAATAGTTCAGAACATTTGGGTTCTGAACTAAAGCTGCATTTTGTTGAATGAGTGTTTTTTACAACCATGGACTTGGAAAAACATTGTTCGTGTTAAAAACACACGATTATATAGCAATATTTGTCCTGACCAGGCACCCATGTGTGTGATGCTGAGAGTGAAAAGACTTTTGGTCTAGACATTACTTTGTGGAAATAAACATTCTTAATTCTGTAAAATTCAGTATGTGTACCAGTACAAGTACCAGTATGTGTCAACAACTGAATACAGGCATTCCTGTCTCTGTATGACAGTTTTTGTCATTTCAACATTCTTCAAGCTACACAGAAAATTTGGGTTGTAAATGACCACATTGACATGCTGATGTATTTATTTAAATAGAATGATTGATTCTCTGAAAATACCCATTAAACATGGCAGATATGCCCAGACTTTATGATGATGCTGATGTTTTTTTCCAAAAACATGCCCAAAAAAGTACAATTTAGTTTTTCACACACACCTCTACATCTCCCTGTACTGTCCAGCTATACCGCTTCAACCCCTAGAGACAGCACCTTATTCATTATTCAGGTAACATGGGACTGAATTGATTTCCTGCCCTCACTGCTCACCTCTCACCTACCTCCTCCTCCTCTCAGATCAACATTCCACACAGAGAGCAAAGGGCCCAGCCACACGAGCAAGTATTCATGGGTATTTGGCGGAATAGCCTGCATTTGAGCTAGTTTAGGGTTTCACATAAACACACCTTGATCCCCAAATCTCTGCTAAGCCTGTTTCAGTTTCAAACAACAGGAAAAGAGCCTGCTCAAACACTTAGGCATGGCAGGCTGCTGAATAGATCATGTGTAGTACAGAGACAACATCTGGTTGAAAGGACCATCTGAATGTAAATGGACAGTGTGTTTTCAATTTCCAAGGCTCTATACTGTACGGTGTGTGTGTCCCACAACCCTGTGCATGTGTGCAGCTGCCCTCCCTGCAGGGATCCGCTCCTTCAGACACATTTTCACCTCATCTGTGTTTAAGGGCATTAATATTGCACAAGGCGCAGTGGCAGGGTTAAATGGATGACTGGTGGGAAAGAGGGGGGCTGAATCTGAAATGCAGTCCCTCCACTCCTTCTTGGTTCCTTCTCCTTTTGCACTGATCTGGTATGACGTGAAGGGTTCAGAAGGATGCTGTAGTTAGTTTTCCCCAGGGATCTGATCCAGAGACCACAGCACCAGAATGTGTTTTCTGTTTTGAGTAACATGTAATCCTTTTCATCTACATGTACATTATTAGGACCTGACATTATTTTGCTTTTACTCTCTGAAGAACTTTATATATATTTAAAAATTGGGTTGGTACAATTTTTTTTTAAATTCTTATTATTGTAACAATATCGTGCAATATCACTCAGCACAGGTATGTAAATGAGGGCTGCATTGTAATCTTCTGCATCTTTAACTAGCGAACATACAGCATGAAGAAACAAAATGCATCTTTGTATGAGATTAGCATCATATGCTAAAGAATATGCTCAAATATTTGATGTTGTAAATTATATAACAGTTTTAATCATTAACAATTTTATGGCAAAATGCTTGTTTTCATGACATTGTGCAGTCCTATTCAAAAAAAAAAGCTGGTGGTGCAGACCAGTTACCTCAACATCACTCTTACAACCATTTACCATAAAAGGAATATTTTGAAATAGCTAGAAAAAGTTTATTACTGTGTTAAAATTGTAAAATGTGACTCCGTACACACAATAACACACATCATAATACATTATGTCTAAATCATCCCTTCTGCATAAATCAGCCCTGCTGGGACTGCTGTGCTATGCAAACACCTAAACCTTATGTGTTGGTTCTGTAATTAAGTCCCATTCTCATTGTTGAATTCTCTACTCAAACATTTTATGGGCTTGTTGAGAAAGAAAGAAAAAAAAGGAGGTGGGTCATGGCTTCCCAAGGAGACTGACATCAGTGAGGTCATTCTGAGGTTAAGCTAACAGGCATCAGACCTTCTGAAAAATTAAAAGCACAAGCTCACGAAAGCTTTACTTCAATCACATGTAGCAAGACCTGGAGGGATTCTGAAATGTGTAGATGTGCATGCAGACACACATCTCTTCTACACAAGGTGCTAGTGTTAATGCACTCAGGGTGCTAATCAGCTTCCACATGGGTAACTCTGCACCACTTGTACTGACACACACCCTCTGATCTAGCTTAAACCTGGAGAAAAAGTTCACTCAAGCCTTTCCTGGCAATTGAGCACTCAGTGACGAGAGCAGCTGAAAATATACACCACCATAAAAGATGCACTGACAAAGGTGCTGATGGAAAGATCATATCTTTCTCTGTTTTTATTTTTGTCTTTTTGTCTTTGTCTGCACATGCACAGACTTCAAGCAGTAGATGCGCTGATTGAGGTGTGAAGTGTAAGCCCAGTTATGCAAGGTCACGGGGGCAAAGAGTCTGTACTTAATCTTTAAAGTGTCAGAATGACAATTACTCTGAGCCTTCATCAGGAGGAGGCTAGTCTAATGGTCTCAGGTAAAAGTGTGTGATCAATCCTGCACTGTGTACATGCCACAGAAAGATCCTCTTGTTGTCATGCTGTGGCTTCAGTGCAGGTCTCTGGAAATGTGCAAGTCTACTGTCAAGATTAAGACAAAGTATTTCTTTTTGAGTCCTACACAAATATTTAAACTCTATAATTACACAATGATAATATATCAGAAAAAAAAATAAAATCATAAGATCAATACAAAATTCATATTTATTTTGTACCTGATTGCAATTTCTGGGAAATTAAGACGCTTTTTGCTGGGAAAAAAAGGTTAAATCGAGAGATCAAATTATTTTTTGTAATCTCTTTGCTTGATCTAAAGTCTTAAGAATTTTCAGTTAAAGAAATCTCATTGTCAAGTCATGTCATGTCAATGTCATTGAGTTTTATTAGTCAAGTTCAGTCCATTACAGGTTTCGGGGACATAGCATGGGCCTCATTCCCAACCAAATTACCCTAGAATTTTATTTTAGGCTTAATGAAATCCAACAATAAAAACCATAAGAAGTCAGTGGATAGTAATATCTAATGATTATCATTTCAATACAAATCAAAATGATCATGTATTTCATCTTCAAGTGGAAGTAATTCAAAGCTATGACCACATTCAAATTAAACACTATACGATATAGGTCAGCCTAAACTTTGAAATATCAAAACTACAACTAAATAAGCACACGTTAAGGTAAAAATTGAATTTCTGTTTTTATGCTTTATTCCTAATGGAATAACATGACAACTAGATTGCTTATTAAATGCCTATTGCGTCTGTCAGCAGTGGCCTTTCTGTAAACAAATGTGTTTTGACAGTAGAGATTTAATGAGTTGATTCAGAATAATTAGTCAGTTAGGACTAGGAGAAGAAAAAAAATGAATAAAATACAGACTGTACAAACTACAGAGCCCATATTCTTTTATTGATCAGCTGAATCCACTGTCTGAACAGTACAAACACTTTGGTCGCTTCTCTTTTCTAGGATTTCTATTGGCAACGTAAACAAAATTATACTGACAGGATCTGAAAGGATGTGTCTGAGAGCTCTAAGGAAGATAAAAAATACTTCCAATTTTCAAACCTTAATTTTCAAGTTTTAGGCATTGTGTATTCAGAATGTCCTTGGGGTACCCATGGAAAATGTTAAAAATCCAGATTTTCATGACATGTTAAGAAAAAAACTGGCAATCATTCTTTAAAAGTGTCTGAGCTTCATTCTTCCCATCACCCACACCATATGCTATTTCATTTTGCATACATACTGCTAAAATTAAAGGGATGTGTCAGATATTCATCTCTTGTCACAGTATTTTAAGATATTCAATAAGTCACTTGTCATTGTTGCTGAGGTTTGGAATCCTGCCGAGTGATGCTGCACTGAGAGTTGAATCCCGTGCAGGTTCAATAGTTACTGTGGTTTGATTGTTCAGATGTGACTGCATTATACAAAAATTGTGTCCCAGTTCCACAGGATAAAATGAGGCACAGACAGACTCATTTACACTGTCTACACAGTTAAGCCTGCGGAGATGTGACATGGACTGTTGCAGATCCAGCGCAAAGCATACATAATGTACAGTAAATGAGGGTGAAAAGCCTTTATTCATTTGCTTGATTCGCTGAACTGGATGGAGGTGTAAAATATGAGATAAGAACAAAGTAGACCCATACGCTGTGAATTTATTTTTTAAAACAAAAGGTTCTTTTGTAACATATAAGGCCTCATTAATTTAAAATAAAATTTTACCTGAATAAAAGAAAGTCTTTTAATTTAAATACATCCTGAGTCTACATTTCGTCACACATATGAGCAGAATCACCTTTGCACTGCAAAATCACGAAGAGATCTAAGAAAGGTAGACACCTTGAAAATATTGACAAAGTCAAATTTAAGTATCTCCTGATTTTTAAATTAACTTGAAACCAGAGGAAACTAAGAGTCAAGGCAAAATGGTGACAGAAAAATGCATAATTTATCCTTGCACCTCCAGGTTAATTGACAAGATAATTACAAGACTACAGTGAGGGATAAAGACAGTGTGTGTGTGTGTGTGTGTGTGTGTGTGTGGGGGGGGGGGGGGTTCTGTAAGAGCAAGACAGAGGGTGGATAGGTTGTTCAACATATGCAGATGTTTTTTAAAGTGCAATTCATTACACTGGCAGTTGTATTTGTTTTTTGTAATGAGCGACTACATGGGGAATTTTTTTCTTGGGAAACTGAACTTCAGCAAAGCCACTAGTTATTTTCCATCACAAACATGTCAGTGGTCTCTAACGCAGTGGTCTGGCTTGCTAAATTGTTTTACAAAAACATTGTGAGAACATAATCAAATGACAAAGTCCGCAACCAACCAGAAAAGTGAAATTGCTGATTTGGAAAATTTCAAGTGGTTTGTGATTACTGTTGAGTTGACATGAAAATCTTTGTACTGAACATAATTCAAAGAAAATTCATGATCAAAAATATGTATTTTTGTGTGGTCACTTCCTGTTCCAGTAAGCCTAAGGTGGTGATGGCTAAAAGCTACCTCAAGGCTTCAAAACAACACTGCACAAACCAAATACTGATGTCATGCTGACTTCTTACATGTTTTATTCACAATTTATCTAGAACACTTGATGTTATACTGACTCACTCTCCCAGATAAACTACTAAGAGATATCAGGGTAGGATCAAGACCTAACTGCTTATTTTACCAACTTAAGTAGATATCTGTCCACCACATAGAGGTATAGTAATGTGAAAGCTGCTATTTATTCTCATTCTGTTACTAAATTTAACAGATGTATTTTTACAGTTTAAAAACATTTTTTAACTATATATATTTTAAAATATGCTTAATTTTTTTTTTTGCTTGAAAAAGGCACACAGGTAGCTTCACCTGAAATTATAAATAAAATGTGATCAATCATGAGAATTCTTTTAAAGATTGGTGTGGATATCCTTGGAGTTTTAGCATTTAAGTTTAGTATAAACAACTGAAGGATATAAAAAGACCCTAAATGTTGATGCCATTAAATGTTTTTCAAACACTTTTGAGAACAACCAAATATCTGAGTGTGCCCAAAGAGGATGGCAGTGAGTCATCCATTTGGCTAATAGAGAAGTGCTCCAAGCTAATGCTAAAAGCAAACCTGGATTTCCATTCATTGTCTGCTGCCAAAATTTCCAGCCATCATTGCACTTACCAGTTTATTCCCTAACTATCTGCCCTTCAGTATGATTGACAAGTGGTAGAAATGTTTTATATTATAAAAGAAAAATATGATCTCTGGGCAGCACCAATAATTCTTCTCATATTGGATTGAGTGGAACCAGAGTTTAGACAAAAGGAAAAAAAAAAACTTGCTCTTTTGCTGATTAGATTGAGTATGAAAAAGCCCCATTGATAATTTTTTTTCAGAGCAAACCCTACGGTATACTCCATACTCAACCTAAATTTCCACATTTTAAAATTCTGTTTATGGTTCTTGCAGTCTTTAGGAGTAATATCTGGTTGCGCTCTTTATTGTAGTTATAATTGCACTTTGCTAAATAGTCCTAAAATGTTCCAATAAAACTCTACATAAAACAATGTTCATGGTAATCCTTATAACATTAACATAAAAGTTTAGTATGAAAAACTGAATGATAATGAGATAATAAATGTTGATGCAATTAAACTTTTCTCAACAAATGTTGAGAACAACCAGATATCTGAGTCTAGCCAAAGGGAATGACAGTGATTCATTCATTTTGCCTACAGGGACTACATTCAAGCTTTGTCATCTCTGGCGTCCATTCTTTCTACATTTCTCCCTTCCTTTCTTTCTCTCCTCATCCCCAATGAACAGCTGTGGAGCAGGGTTAGGGTCAAGGGAATCTCACACAAACAAGCGCATACAAGGATGTGCTACTGTTAGGCCTGAATACAGCTGACGGTGTGGAGACTTGAGGCTGGATTTTCCCATGCCAATAGCTAACTGCTGGCTGTATTTGAAACTGAACAGACCTTCTTTGCCCTCTGGATCCCTCCACTGGCCCCTGGCCCAGGGGCTGTGTCTTCCTCCCTGCTGAGACATTCAATAGATTCAGTGTGTGTATTGCATGTGTTAAGGCCAACTTCAGTAGGGGTCCTGTCATTCAGTAATCAGCCATTCAGCCACCAGCCTCAACAGTGCAGGCCGCCAATCCCTCGCCCAGGGCAAGTCATCTGTCTCTAAAAGACAAACTACAATCTTTCCCTTCACCCTCAAAAGCTTGTTTTCCTTAAGCTCAATTTTTTTCTCAAGCCCCCAGTTCATTTGCTAAGAGTCCTTGTAAATATGTCGTTATGCCTGTTTTTCTGCCCCCCTCTGTGTTTTGAACTCAAAAAAGAGAAAAATATATACTGTTTGCTTTAGCCCCTCCTTCTCTTCATCATCCATTCAGTCTGTGTAGGACATCTCCTGCAGAGGAAGTTAAAAGCATTCTTCTCCCTGTCCTGTCATCATGCCTTATTTAATAGCCATTCCAGTAAAGTCAACGACAAGCCTCCCCCACCCCATCCGCTTTCTTTTGTGGGGCCCCCCAACTCTCTCCTTCAGGTCTGATGAATGGGACCATCAGGCATGCCAGCTGCCCCGGAGGTGAGCAGGTTGCCCCTGCCGGGCAGCCAGGCCATCGAGCCAGGGGGAGGAAGTGGAACAGAGTCGAATGGGACTGGGCAGTGCTAGCATGCCAGAACTCACACCAGGCAGAGCTTGGACAGAATGAACTAGTGGAAATATGGAGAAGCGTAGGGAGGGCCAGTGAAGCAGAGGGGTACAGGATGCACATGCAAACAGGGAGCCAATCTAGGCGCCAAAAGCACAGTGGGCAGTATGGATACACTCACAACATGGTTTTGCTCACAGTTTGCTTATGACTTTCCACTTCTCTTAACAACAGTTGTTCATTCATTTTACAAATGCTTTAAGCAGTAACTTTGTTTGCTTAGAAAAGCTCAAGAAAATTTACATTTGTATCTATATGTTTAACATTAAACTAATAACAGATTCAAAATCTGTCTATTAATCTTTAAAATTATTTTACTATTCTATGTGCCAAAAGATTACATTGATTCATTATATTGTTCTGCCCAAGCATAAATTACACTGTATATGGTATATACTTGCTGTTGGTATAGCATTTTCAACATTTTTTTGCATATATGCACATAAGAGAGGGCACAGAAAAAAAAATGGAAAATAGTAAAAAAAAAAAAAAAAAGCATTTCGTGGATGATAAATTAGGCAAACAAACATTATTCCTGCATGCATATGCATTAATCTGTACAGCTACAGTCATGAATTAAAAATAGTTCGATAATTAGAGAGGACTATGCACAACACAACAAACAGTGACAACCACTCCACAGCTGGCTGTTTAAACTCCCTAAAGGTGTCATACTTCATCAGAATAGGTCAGAAAACATGATGAGCATTGCTTTTTGGTAAACCAAAGCAGTTTCCATACAACCTACCATATTCTTTGACTCTGCCCACTTTAATAGCATATGTGACCTCTTCCATCCACTCCTGCCAAATAGATATAGCCATACCCTCTATTCATTACACCGTCTTTCTGTGCAAATCACATAGCTGCTGCCAGCCTTGGGTATGCTGTGAAGACACACAGAGATGGTAAACTGCTCAAAGCAACAAAGCAGGCTCTCCTCCTTGAGTCTTTACCTTATCACATTGGAGGGGTTTGCGTGTCCCAAAGAGTTATGAAGAAGGAGCTACATTGTCGGCAGCTTTATGTCCCTGGTAGGGTCACCCATGGTAGACAGATCTCTACAAGAGGGACCAAACAAAGAGCGGCTCAGATGACCCCTATGATGTATGGATCATAGGGGTTTCCCTTGGATCCAGGTTTCCCTTGCCCGGGGCTCCCCTCTGGAGCCAAGCCTGGAGGTTGGGTGTGGGGGCATCCGCCTGGTGGCCAGGCCTTAGCCCATAGGGCCATGTCAAGCTCAGCCCAAAAAGATTAAATGGCTCCGCCTTCCTAAGGGCTCACCACATGCAGGAGGGGCCGCAGGGGTCGTGTGCAGTGTGAGCTGGACAGTGGTCGAAGGCGGAGATCCTGGCTGTCTGATTCTCGGCTGCAAAAGCTAGCTCTAGGGACGTGAAATGTCACCTCTCTGAGCTTGAGTGGTTCCAGCTAGGTATATATTCAGATTCACTTTGACACACGGCTTGAACTTTGTAAACGGTATCCTCAAGAAGGGCTGGACCCATTCTAGAGTTGCTTCTGGTGAGAGGTGCCGAGCAGGTGTGGGCATACTCATTGTCCACTAACTTGGTGCCTGTAGATAAGAGTTTACTCTGGTGGACAGGAGTTTAGCCTCCCTCTGCCTTCAGGTGTGGGGATTGGTCCTGACTGTTGTCTGTGTTTATGCACCGAACAGCAGTTCAGACTACCAACCTTTTTGGAGTCCTTGGGTGGAGTGTTGGAGAGTACTCCTTCTAGGGACGGAAGCAGTATGTTATTAATATAGTGTACGTTAGGGATGGGGGGGCTGTTGACCTCGACTCAATATGTTGTGGATCAGAGGAAGGAACATTTTAAAGACCTCCTCAATCTCACAGACACATCACATGAAGATGCCCACCTCTGGGTCCCCAGACCCAATCCAACCAAAAATTTAAGAAGTAGGTTATACTGTATTCAAAGAATAGATTTCTTGCTGGAATTTCCTGAATACTTAGCCCTTTGATTTGCTGAGGACTAGCTGCTCTACAGTATTTCCAAGCAACCTTCAGGTTAGCTGCTGTGCTACCAGTTAAAAAATCTCTTATCACTATCCAGCTCACTTTTTCTCTTTATGTTCTGATCCTTAGCCACTGGGGAAATCTTTATTTTCATATCCAAGTAAACATTTTTATAAATGCAAACACGCTCTTTAAAGACAGCTTCAGAGGCAAGACCTGCCCAGCACCTGAAAGGATAGGAGCATGTCTCTCCTGACCTCAGCCCTCAGAGTAAGCACAGCTGTGTTGAATATTTCCCTCACTCCTCAGTTCATTTAAGGGTGATCTGAGCTCAGTTAGCCCCAGGACATGGAGCAGTAAACAGGCCTGACTATCAAAGCAAACCACCCCTGTCAGAGAGACTGGAATATGAGCCTCTGACCACTGAAGTTGTGAATGCATGTTTCCAGCAGGCAGGCAGCAGCGATGTAAAAGCTCAAAGGTTCCCTGACAGCACCTGGCTTGATTCTGAGAAAACAAAATTCCCTAAATCATCAGTGGGAAGCCAGATTGTATGTCTACTGTAGCGATTACTGTAATCACTGCAGTTGAAATCGGAAGTGGCTTTTAGTAAGCAAGCACTAAGTGAATGCATACATACATTGGAAAATTTAAATTAGCAGGTGTGTTGTTACCACAAATAGCGATAAATTAAAGCCACGGCTAAAACTTTGCACATGAAAGGTTTTAAAAAACTGATTTTTCCCCAATCAATAATATCACAACTTGTCAAAAATAGAGATATCTGGCAAAGTAAAAGAGGGCTATTATGAAAGGTAGGTAGGACTGTGGCGAATTTCCCAGGCAACAATGAAATAGTAAACATTCCCTGGTAGAGCTGCTCTGAATCCGGCTCCCATCATTTTCAGGTTTGTCAACTGGCTAAGGCCTGACAACACAAGTTATTTTTTTGAAGACAAAAAAGCATCAGATTTATTATGAAGTGTCCACGTGGCAGAGATGCAGGCAGCAAGGCAGCAAGGCACCAAAGCAGCCATTCTGTAACTGCCCACATCCTTTTCATCCCGTCACCTAAACACAGACTCGTGCTCCACGAGAAAATGACTGGATGCATTTAGCTTTGCTCATCACAGAGTAGCATTCATTTTCAGGAAATAGCATGTTCTGTGACATGTGTTTAACTTAAGAGGAAATGTTCAGACCACAAGTTTGTTGTTGGTTTTAAGAAGTCTAGAAAAACAGAAAAAAACGTCTCCATCTTTTTATTGGAATGCGCATCTACTTCGTTGTGTCTCAATTTAATCAAGTGGAGAAAAGGGAAAAACCCCAGGTTAGTGTCCTTATTATCCTCATAATATCTCATTATGATATGCAGAAGGCCACAACCCTGGGGACAGATCTTCACCTCTGTCAAGCTGTGTCAACCTCTATAAATTTATCTCTGCACTCAGCAGCATAATGTGGCTTTAACTAATGCAAATTGATGCTAACAAGTCCATCACAGATTGCATGGAGTAAACAAAGATTGAGTTCGGAGAAGTTATGTTCCACTAGTTTGAAGCACATCTGAAGAAAACATTATTTGTCATAGCAATCGCTGTAAATTCTTTTCACACATTGTGCTGTAAGGAAACATGTTTTAAATAAGCAGCAGCTTTTGTAAGATGTTGAAAAGCACAGAGTATAAAAATTGACATGGAAACAGTGAGTTCATGTGTTTCATTCATACACAGCTGGGCATATTTTGCTGAGTGTGTCACCAAAATCAGCAGTGATGTCATTGATGGATGTCCCCCGACGGCCTGTACTTTATACTCTTCCCTCAGTGGACTTTGAGTGTTTCAACATTCATCTGGGACCCACTCTAAACATAGTTAATGTGACATGATGATGAAATCACATTAGGAATGACTAGACCAATAAATTATGTAAATAAACTATTTCAAGAAAATTACACAAATGTTGTGAACTGGCACAGACATCCACTGTATTGTACTGTACAGCCTTCTGGTTCTGACCAGCTCCCTGCTTCACTCAGCTCATCTTAACATTCGGTCATCTCTCCAATGTTTACAATGTAATTTTGGCATATCACTAAAGATCTTGAGTTTTAGCGGTGCTGCTACGAAAACTACCCGGCGATAGCTCTTGAAAACAATCTGATGGCATCTATGTTTTATCCAGTTCATGAAACAACTTCCTCTTCTTCGTTTTATGCTTTTCTTTCCAGCCTCAGAGCCATTTCCTTGTGAATGGCGTAAAAAGCAACAAAAAGTAAACACACACAAAAAAAAAAAAAAAACTACAGAAGCAAAGACTGTATGTGTGTGTTCTCGGTGAGCTCTTCCGAGGTGGGTGGAGGGCTGTGAAAGGCCACATTGTTGATGTCAAGGCCAGTCAGCATCAAAGGACTGATTCAGGTTGTGAAGGGAGTCTCACACTCTCTTTTTGCTTCTCTCTCCCTCTCTACACACACACACACACACACTCATACACTGTTCCACTCAGGCCCCTGAAGACCTTCAAAAACAACATGGTTTACCGTTCCCCCATATGCCCAAAGAACAATATTTGGAGTTGATGTGTAAATTCAGTGTCAGGTCAAGGGCCATACAGTAACATGGGTGAGTGTGTGAGAGTGAAAAAATAAAGAGAAACACTTATTCACCACCTTTCCACTTCACTGAAATATCTCTCATGGCTGAAATGTACCTTTCATGAGCATTTCGGCCATTGCGCGTCACATAGTAACTTGCAAGACTGCTCAAGTTGCATTTCTGCTACAAGTAATGCAATATTTAAGCTAATTCCCGAGTTTGCAGATATAAAAAAATAAAAATCTCCAATGTGTTTGCAGTTTGTTTCTTCCAGTAAATAGTTTGAGCAATCTCAGTTGGCAGAAGCAGGGAGGAAATTTTAACAGAGGGGGCACACTAACAGTTAGTTGGAATAAAGCCAGCAAAACAAAATATTCACGATCTAAAACATCTCAAATCTTTCACAGTACTTCATGAGTCATTGGTCGCTTCATAAATTTGTAGAGGTTTCTGCCTTTTAGCCCCTTCAGAGTGGAAAATCCTATGTATTATTTTCTTAAAGATGGATAGACATGCAGTCCTCCAACAGAATATTCTGCTATTGCATCTATTACCGGTACCCTAGGTGTTGACAGTCAGGTGCCTGAATGTTGTGTTCAGTGGTGAGATATTCTTTCTACAACAGTTGAATGTAGGTTCAAAGTGTGGAAAAGCCCAGAGAACATAATGCTAAGTGCTGCACCTATAGGTAACAGCTTCTGATGAAGGCAGTGTGAGTGTGTGCAGCAGCATGTCCCTGACTAGAAAAGCAAGGCTTGCCATCACTGGAGGCATGCTCATTGCAGAAAGATATTGAGATGGGATTTTGCAGCCAGTGGCAATCCTATATCAGTCTGGGGCTGAACTCTATCCTCCAAGATGAAAACGTTCACCCCCACAGAGCGGGGTTTATCAGAGACTACATCCAGAATCTGGGAGTGGAGAGGATGAAATGGAATGCCTACCCCACTGATCACTTCTGGTATCAGATTGAGTGTGCTGTTTGTGCCAGAATGACCAACACAAGCACACTGGTCGACTTGCAACAAATCCTGGTTGGATGTCAGTGTGTGACCAAGCTGGTGACCAGCATCAGGAAAATGTCATGACAGAGAATATTTTGGTATATTTTGGATCACAATGTAAAAAAATCTATAGCTTTTGCAATTAAGGTTTAAGTTGTTTTATATGTCAAAAGAACAAATCCCCTCCAAACAGTGCTGTCCACTGCATCTAAGACTAAATAATGAAACAGTAATGTGAACAACTTTTAGTATCCCTATAATGCAGTACTGCAGCTCTGAAAGACAGAAAGTAGATGTTTTTAGTTTTTGATTTTGGTTTCTATTTTAGTTTAATTAACAAATGTTTGAATTTTCTAAAAAAAAAAGAAAGAAAGAAATCATTTCTGTAAAACACTGCTAATGTGCAAACTGAAAATGGTTGATGATCATTGTTTTGTGTTTGTTTGTTTCCTAACTGAACAGTGTGGAAGCAGAAAGATGTCCCTGCAGCTGGGAGCTAGACTTCACTCTTGCTGTGCAGTATTGATACATGTCTGTCCAAAAAAATAACTGGATTTGTCACTGGTTGGAAACAATGAGATGGACTGAGGCATGACATTCACTGCTACAAGAGACAGGGCTAGTAGACATTCAAGCTGTATATATTTCTAGAACTGTATATATTTCCATATTTGAAACATCCAACAAGAACATATTTATGAATTGTTTAACCTTAACTTCAGCCTTAATAGGTACATGAAAGGGCAAATCCTGCATTTACAAATAAATACACTTTTGGTTACATGCAAAAGTACTTAAACTTTACTCCTTCAGAAATACTTTAACATAACTACTTACTTTTTAATGGTAATGATGAAATGTTGCAGTTTGCTTTTAAAAGTATCTTTACCCAATACAGTATGAAATGCTAACCTCTCTATGACTCTGCATGAGCACAAATGGTTGTATTTGGACAATGGTCGGCGATAGCAAACACTAAACTTCTCATGTCACTTTTCTGTTTAGTTCAAACCAAAGAGCAGGAAAAGCTGCAGGGCTTATAGAGAGGTTTAATTATACCCAACAAGCACATTAGAGTGTTAAATTCTGTGTGTAAGTTAGCATTTCTGTGCGCATGTGCATGTCTGCATGATTTTAGTTGTGGTGTGCGCTTCTGTGTATGAATTAGTAAAGTCAGACTCCAGTAGCTGTGCTGCCATGTCAGGATGAGATTTAACAAGCTTTAATAACAAGCTTTAATGAGCTTAATTAGGAATCCATGCGCTCCCTGTGGAAACGCCTCAACCCCACAGAACCCAGCTCTGGGTCTGACTTGCTTACAATTGGATTACTGTGGCTAATGTCACTGAGATACAACAGTGAAAACAAACAGAGCTCTGCAGGGGTGTCAGGTTGGGAGGAGTTGCAGGTGAGATGAATAAGAAAAGAAGGGATGGATATCAGAGAAGGACCTTTTTTCAGAGGAGAAATACCTGCTAACGGATGAAAGATGGAGGGAGGGAGGAGAGATAACCAGCAGAACCAGTAGGATTAGTGTTGCTCAGGGATTTGACTTGTACACACCGGTGACCCAGGAGGATGAGTCCCTTCGTCCGAACCATTTTCACTCCAATAATAATTGTGCTTTCAAAGGCTCATGTTCAGTTATGATTTATCTTAACTTCTGTTTTAATGAAAACCTTTGACCGACTGGTGTTGGAATATATTAAAGGACAGGTTCCTGTGTCTGCAGACCCACTCCAGTTTGCTTACAGACAAAACAGGAGCGTTGAAGACGCCATTTCTTTTTTTCTGACCTCTGCATATGAACATTTGGATAAAGGAAAATCTCATGCAAGGATGCTTTTATAGATTATTGTTCTGCTTTTAACTCTCTGATTCCTGTGAAGCTCATTCACAAACTGAAAACTCTTGGACTTGGTGATGCCATTTGCAAATGGTTTTAAACTTTTTAACTTGCAGACCACAGAAGGTCAAAATTAATGGCTGTGTCTCCGATTAACTTTGTGTAAGCACTGGCCCTCTCATAAGGTTGTATTTTAAGTCCTTAGCTTTTCACTTTGTACACATACGACTGTGCTGCTACTCATCCTAACAATCTAATTGTCAAGAATGCAGACGATAACACTGTCATCGGTCTGATCAGTTCAAATGATGAATCACATTACAGAAAAGAGGTAGAAAATGTTGTTTGCTGGAGTGAAGAAAACAACCTTGTTCTGAACACTTCTAAAGCCTGTGAACTGGTTATTGATTTTAGTCGTTGTAAGAACAACATGCCTATTGTCATTTATGATTCTGAGGTACAAATGGTTGATAAATGTAAGTTTTGGGGTGTCACTCTCTACAAAGACCCGAGCTGGCAGTCAAACACTGGTAACATTGCTAAAAAGTCAGCGTCTCTTCTTTTTACAAAAATTAAGAGAAGTCACTCACAATAAAACTATTCTTTTAAAATTTTTTTTGGTGTGGTATTGAGAGTCTTCTTACCAGGTCTATCACTGTGTGGTTTGGTAATCTCACTGTGAAAGAAGAGAACATTTTAAACAGTGTGGTTCGCTCTGCTCACAGGACAACAGGATGTGACCTACCAGTCCTGGAGGACATTTACAAATCTAGACTTTTAACAAGAGCTTTACAGATCATCAATGATCCCTTTGGCCACCCTGCTACAGAGATGTTTGACCTCCTGCCCTCAAGGAAACAATATTGCGCTATTAAATGCACTCATCATACTAAAAGTTTTTTTCCACAAGCTGTCATGACTTTGAACAATGTATATTGAAATACCTCAGACATGCACCTTGCTGTTTTCTTAAATGTACATACAGTGTTTTTATTGTTTCTTAGTATTTATGTGTTTTAGGATGTGTCCATGTGTTGTATTTTTCAGGCTTGTGTTCGCATGTTGTCTGCTTAAATGCTGACAGTGCACTTTGAGCTTTCTGATGTGGGTTGTTTTTACTGCAAATGGCAAATAAACTGAACTGAACTGAGAACTGGTTCAGTGACTAACAGATTACAAACTTACACAGACACAAACAGAGACTAAATGTTGTTATATATGTATTTTTGGTAGTAACTTTAAATAAACTACATTAAAAAAAAGTTCCACTTTATTCATAATGTGTCTTTTAGAAAACAAGATCAAATAAAAAAAATGCAGAATTGCTTTAATTGGTTCGTCATAGGGTAACCATTCCAAACAAAAGACAGTAAAGCTGTAAGAATAATTTTTTTGAAGACTACAGGTGCATTAACACCAGCCCTGCTCAATTAAACCCTAGTTCATTGGCTCGGAAAGTCTGGTTTGTTTGGGAAGGTGTGAATAAGCAACCAAACTCTGATGCACATCAAAGAAGCCAACTCTAGCTGTGTAACACAATACGTAAAAAGGCAGCGGACTACAAATTATGTGGCAGAAACAAAAGATGTCTTGCATTTATCGATATATTTGCATGAGTTTTACCTCTACATGTTGTGTTTTGTCATCTCCTTCAGTATTTCTTGATGCAGTGCCATCTCAGGCAAGGAGGGGAATATGTTAGTCAAACAAACCAAACCTGCTGAATAAGTGCAGTGTAAAATCAAACTTGGAGTGACTGAACTAAGGCTCCAATCATGCAGCGTCAAACAGACTATTAGGTATGAAAAAACCAAAAGATCACACTACAAAATTAGATGGATCTTAGACAACTATTAACATGAAGGTAAATTCTTCTGTTTCTCTTAAACATCTTCATATGTATCCTATCATGGATAGGATCCCGGGATGCATGATCTGTTTCTCCTTGATATAGTCGATGCAAATTCTCACTTCTTTTGCCTTGAAACCAGTGCAACATTTTGTGGCATGGGCAGCATCTTTCAGCCCTCTCCACCTTCTCTCCCTCCAGGATCATCTTGCCTCCCTCTGACCACAGAGAGATTCTGTAAAGTGCAGTCCGACAATGACAGAGTGACCTTTCAGATAACCACGATAAAGATGCCCACCCCAGCTCTTCCCTACTCCTCCCGTTTGTGCACACACACAACACACACATATAGAAATGTGAGTGTGTACAAACATGGAGGTGAATACACACAGGCATATCTGATGACCTACTCTCTGAGTAGATGAAAAGTCTTCCCCCAGGGACTTTTACTCTGGCGCACACACATGCACACAGACTAGACCTTTTCCCAGGCGTGGGATCATTGGGTGTCATCTGGCTAGTAGGATGTCACTGGGCCCTCGGATCTGTGGAGGTCACAGAGGTCTGTCAAACGACATCGGGCAGATTTGAGCATTATCTCATCTTTCACCATCAATCTGCTGGATTCTCTTATGCCTGTAGCAGGTCCCTTCATGGTAGTGCTATATATAGTTCCCTCGCTTCCCAGGATTCTTTTTAATGTCCTGCTGTGGTGGAAAGAGTCTGTGGCTCATCATTATAAATCAGCCAGTTAGAATAAATAAAATTTTAAAGAGCTCTCTCTGGATTCAAACTGAAGTCTCCATTAGTGAGGCCAGTGCAAATGGTTGCTTGCATGGCAACACACAGCAAATCAACACAACTACCTCTTTAATCACCTTCTCAGCCTTTCCTGTTCTCCTCCTTATGTCCTTCCCCTCTCTGGGTTCTCAATGATAAAGTCCAGTAACATGTTACATAAGGAGGAAAATCATTTGTGATCAAATATATTGCTTATTCCATCTGGATCTCCACAGATATTGCTCTTTATTTGCTGAATAATAATAATAAAAAAAGCTTCTCAAAGATATTCTGTTACCTTGCACAGGTCTGCATAGGTCATGGGTGATTATTAGAGAGCGGAAGAGTAAAGTGTAAACTCAATTTATCGTGCAATGCTCTCTGGCAAGGGGCAGGACTGCTGACAACACACAGATAGCAGTCTGGGGATAAGAAAAGCAGAAACAGAAACAGGGCCACACAGCGGGAGGACCCAAAAAAACACTGATTAGAAGGCAGAGCAGCACTTACAAAGAGTGACAAAAGAGCTCTGAAAACAAAAGAAGATGCAATACAATATACCAATTTTTAAGCACTCACACACACACAAATGCAGACTATGATTTCATTTCATGTCAGCCTTGAGGGAGGGCTGAACTATATACGCTTCATCATACTCCCTCTCGATCACTCTGTTCTTGGCCTGCTGCACGCCTCCAGGGCCAGCGAAGGCAGCGATTAACGACAACAGTCAGAGTGTGTATGAGTGTGTAAGTGTGTGTAAGGCCTGATCGTTAGAGCGGCCAACTTGTGTAATACAATTACAAAGGCTGCAGAGAAACTGCTAATGTGCACACAGGCAGCTCTGTCAGATGGATCAGGTATTGAGTTTTCTATGCTTAATTCACTTTCCAGCGCACACACGGGTGCATTAGTTAGATTAGACTAGAGGAAGGGGACGGGAGTTGGGGTTGGTCTACCGCCGAGCTGGGCAGATTTGTTTAGTGGTGGCTGTCAATTACAACCCTGACCCTTGCACTAAATGGCCGCTCAGCTGGTGGAAAAAAGGGAAGCAGACAAAAGCCAGACAAGATTGGTAAAGACATGGTCATTTGCTGCAGGAGATAACAAGTGGCATGCTGTGGAGTAAACAACAGTCAAAACACGCATAATGCTACACCAATAAAACAGAGTGCTGCAGCCTGAAAAGGCTATGTGACCATCAATGAGATTAGTGAGGCAATGTTATCACTAGGATGGGGCAGTAATGGGACAATACAAGACCAGTGGTAGATAGGTACTTAAAAATATGAAATGGAAAACAATTGATTCAATTAGCTTTTTTTGAAAGTCTCATGCAATTTAAGAGACTGATTGTGGGTGCAGCCACTCAGGAACTACTTTACTTTTTTATGTTTATAGGTGGTATTGTGCTAAATATAAAGAAAGCACGTAAAATCCCATTTTTATTCAAGTAATAAACAAAACCATTTTGTTAAATAAGAAAAATATTGCCAATATGTATATTTTCTTCTGTAGTTTATAAACACACTGGGGATAGGAATATGAATATGACCCATTTTTCAGTTCTTTTACAAAGTTCCACTCATATAAAAGGCGGATCAAATCAAACACAAACTGTATTGAGAAGATGCCACAGATTCTTCTTTACAAACTCTACAGAGAAATAACATCTGTTTTTCCAGTTAATTTGATGCCAATCATCTCAAAGGAATGGGACACAGAAAGTAGTTAGAGAATCATTAAAATTCCTTCCAGAAAGGATAAATAAAATCCAGTCTCACAGAAACATTTCTCCAGTAGCTAAATGAACAGCGGGAAGGGGTCACAATTTCAGTAAACACCTCCCTTCCTTGTAAACATATATAATCACAACAAGATGGCCAATGCAGAGTAGCTTGTAATTGTATCACTAAAGTGAGATGAGATGAGTTTAAAGAGGGGGGAGCTTTGCAGCTCATTGAATTAAAATGTCTGCTTCACTCCCAAGAGACCACCCTGATACAAAGGATAAAGGTTGTCTGCTTGTAACTGTGGCCGCAAAGTTACAAATAATCCCGTAAGCCTTTTAAAAACTGTCTTTGTAAGCAGCTAGATTTTTTCTTCTTCATATGACTCCATGCTTCTATCACATTGAGAAAAAAGAGCAAAAGAGGGAGAAGACTAGAAATGAAGAGTCAAGTTGGATGTGAAGGGCTCTGCAGAAAGAAAGCCTATTTTTGCTGATAGATGTTAGACAGCAACATCCCCTCATTGTGACACATCCATTAAAGCACTGATCACTTTTGCCCTCCCTCTTGTCCAACCCTTGTGTCAGAACTGCTCCAACCAAACCATTTGACTTCTTGACAAGAGATAGAACAGCGTATTAAAAGGAGTGACTGCTTGCACTCCTTGGATTTGATACACCCATCTGAGATTCCTTCAACAGTATGCTGCGTTCTGTCAAGTTCTTATTAAAGCAAACTAAGATGGAAGCTGCAGTGTTTAGGCTTCCAGCCTGAGTTTATTGTCAAAGTTCGCCAACACTCGATCAATGTGGATGCAACTGCCAAAAAGAAAAACAGCAGTCAAAACCAAAACCAGGTTTTCTTTGGCTCTGGTGTTCCACAGAGAGAAACACAATAAGGTTCAGATTACGCTGCCAAATTTCCCAAGAAATTGCAGGGGAATGGAAATATGCATGTGATTTGGTCATGCTCAAAGCTGCCCAGTCCTTGCAAAACATTGGCTTGTTAAACATTGTTGTATTTGTTCAGCAGATTTTTGCCTCTTTTTCATGAACAAAAAGCCCCACAAAGCAACCCAGAATAGATGTGACTTAATGTGCTTGAGTATTTGATTCTTCCAGCCTGTTCATCCTGTGGGTAAAGAGCCAGGCATCTTAGGAGTGGCTCCTCAATCTGTGGCTCATTTTCATCCCTGTCTCCACCTTCCTTCTTCTTCTTTCTCCTGGGGTTTTATCACTGCTTTTGTTGGTGAGGTGTTATGATGGGCAAATGAGTGCTATATAAAATATCTGGCACAGAAAAGCCAAAAAAATGTGGCTAGGAGAAAGCTACTAAGTCTTTGCAGACTTGTTAAAACAAACGTGATTTAGTAATGTGAAGCTTTCTAAATGCAAGGCGTGTGCATAGGGATTTAAACAAGCAGCTACTGGGGGGAAACTCATCAGGAAGTATAATTTACCAGTGTCGGGCTTTTTCCTTTACACAGCAGAGGTTACACTGAGTTGCCCTCCCCTCTATATCTCCCCAGTGTAACCCTCTCTTCTTTTACCTGACAGATCAGCTTACCTCACGTCAGCCTAAAAACCATGGGAACCCCTATGCACAGTGTGTCACCACTGAATTATCGGTTTCCGCTGCACATGCTCCAGCGTATCTGGAGTAAGCCATTACTGTGTATCGGTTTACAGTTACCGAGCTGATTCCACTGCAGCTGGGATTTTGTATGGACTCGTAGTTTATAGATGTCTGGAATTAGAAAAACAAACCTGTCATCTTACTAAGCTCAGTTATTTTTTCCAAACTCAGGTCTCATTCCTCCATCATCTTGAATGAGAGCAATTCTAAAATCCCCCTAAGAGCAATTTTTTCCAAGCTCCTGATATCACAGGGCACTCCTGTGGCTTATTAGTTACAAAGGTCCCCTGTTCAAAGCCAGCTGGAGGACTAGATTGTACGTTGTACTTAACATCCTCCCTTGTTTCCTGTTATCTACACAACCACTGGCTAATAAATTATAATATACCCAAAGCAAAAAAAAAAAAAGAAGAAGAAAAACTTTAGGTGCTTCTTAAAAAATTGAAAGACCAAACACTAATTCTGCAACATTAATATCATAGAAAGCTACACACACTTTCAATTTGACTTGAAGTTGATACTAAGTGGATATCAAGCAATCAACAAAATTATTATAATTTATCCACAGGGCAACATAAATCTCCATATTATATTTTTATTTTAAATCTGGCCAGTATTTCTTTTTAAACGAGACACAGAGACTATGTAAAAGGAGACTATGGGGATTTCCTATGTAAACTTCATTTGGTAACATAGTACCTGTACTTAATTTCAGGCAAATTCATCATTTATTTTTCTGAGAAAGGTAAATAAATGGCAATCTTCAAGTAGAAATTGAAAGAATTTATTTTTGGGGCCATATATTTTATATAAAAATTAAATACATTTTGTGAAGCCCATTAATTTTCATCTACACGTTGCTACCCATCTCTGATGCATTGTGTTTTTTTGTTTTTTTTTTATAAGAACAAAAAAATTTATCTATACTTAATCTAATTAACTTTTATTTATTCTAACTGACCAGGCATGGTCACTCACTCAATCATTAATGTAAAATAAACCCCATTATTCTGCTGCATTTTCAGCTCAATCTTTTTCTGAACTATCTTAAAACAAACAGTGGCTCCAACATTCTCCAACCAGGAATTATTTTCCCAAAGGTTCTGGCTTACTGGCATGTGCACATAAAATGCTCTGAATAAGAAATGGATAAGCAGGTGCTTATTTAAATTGTGCATTTCATCCCGAAACAATTCTCTTTTAGTACAGCGATCAAGCAAACACCATGTTAATCTGCCATGCATAATCTTCCTTGTGTCTGTGTTGAAGTTAGAACTTTAAAGTTTCTTTGTAATGCCTCGTGTAATGAGAGCTCACCAGAGCAGTTTTATGGATGAATGTGAAGTTGCAAAAGAAAACTTTGAACTGTGATACAAGTTTATGGTATGGTGGATTTGGAGTTGTTTCCAGAATTGTTGCACCCTTCAATTAAAATGATTTTCAAGATTTTGTAAATACATAAACTAATCCCTTGTGCAGTAATGTCAACAAGCTCCCATCAGCAGGTAGCATTGAGACATAAAAGATGCATATACATCATCGTAAATTTGCCCTCCAGTATTATAAATCTGGTGTCTCAAAGGATTAGCAGTCTGTGGAGTTTAAACAGCAAACCAGAGTTGTGTTTACCGTACGAGTCTGTACACATACAGACATTTGGCCTGGTTTGAAGAAAAATCTCCTGCTTTCTCCTTGCATTTCCAAACAATCATCACAACAACATCCATTATTCACCCTCTGCCTACTGTTTGGTTAGCTCCTTGAAAGGGGTAAATGCAGAGCTGGAAGTTCTCCTCTGCAACAAATCCCTTACACAAGTTGAAGATTTTCATTGTATTCTCCATGTTGCATGATGTATAAAGTGAGAACATTTGCAACAACTGAATGCTCTGCAATACAAAGGGCCAGTAGTCTGAGGGCAGCTTTGTAATTTCATCCTTCTGTATTAGAATATCATGTAATTCTTTACATTTACAGCAGTAAACTTTAAGATTTGTGCAACTGCTCTCTATTATCAACCTCATTTCCATAGTATTCATTAAATAATCCATAGAAGTAAAAAAAACAAAAAAAAACAGAGCCAGATTTGAAAAGTTTGCAATTCTTTTAGATCCCCTCCAGATTCCCAACAATGCAATACAGTTTGCCTTGCCTGTTGGCAAGCACACAAACTGTAGCAGCTTCAACAGTGTACTTTACATGTAAGAAGTCATAAAATAACCTTTCACCGTGGGGCTTCTGTCTGGGCCCCATTTAAATGAGACCCATTGAGCTTGCCCCAGTTAAAGACTGTCTGCCAGTATTTAAGTCACCAGAGGCTGATCATTGAGATAAGGCACACACACTCGCAAACACATGTTGTACAAACGCAGGAAAGTGCTGACAACCAACAGCAGTCTCATGCTGCAAACTATTACTGGAGTCACAGTAACAAAGCCAAAAATGAGGAAAGGAGGTCATGCAGTAGGGTGTTAAAGTTGGTGGGTGTTCAGTGGTGAAGATGATGATGATGAGGATGGTGGTGGAGCTGGGGCAGTTAACTCAGCTATGAAACCTATTTTTTCTGCTTTTCTTCACCATCAGCGATGAATTCCACTGTG
Organism: Rhadinocentrus ornatus; assembly: GCA_037177495.1. Lineage (NCBI taxonomy): Eukaryota > Metazoa > Chordata > Actinopteri > Atheriniformes > Melanotaeniidae > Rhadinocentrus > Rhadinocentrus ornatus. The sequence goes on along the minus strand of JBAMHW010000021.1, from coordinate 13,523,788 downwards.
CATGCTGAGACTTGTACAGAGTAATTACTGAAGTCAAGCATGATTTCAGTTGCTCATATACAGTATCAATCAAGACTTTTTGACATGTCCGCCCATTTAGTTGACTTATATTTGGACTCTTCTTTGCCCATGTCAACAGGAGCACAGGGAGTGTTATGGGGGAATAATCATACAACAGCTCATACCAACCTTTAATTTAGCACCTCATTTAACTCAGTAAAAACAACAACTTTACAGGCTGGCATCCTGACACACATTTTATTCTGCCCCCTGGTAATGGTCTGCTCTGTTTAAAAGTCTGCTTGGCAGCTCTGTAGATAACAGATGGAAGAAAAATGAGGGGAATTATGAGAAAGATTGATTTCCTGAGGATGAATGGTCTGGTATTCACGCAGATTTCTCTGAAGCAGACTTTCTCAAACTCAGTTATTATTGAATAGCATGCACACACCCATAGACACACAAGCAAAGTCACAAAAAGAGAGAGAGAAAGCTATGAAAACAGAATAAAAAGATGATCAGATGTGAAAGAACGTAAACAGGAGGGTCTATTCAAAAGTATATCACTTCTCATTCCTGGGATGTCACTAAATTATTCTCTAAGTGGAAATAATTACTTTCAGTCGGCACAGTTGTGGTCAGCTCATATGAGCCTCCTTGTCTCAAGCCTTTTCCTTAGCATCTTGTAAAAGTGTATTCCTTGAGAAGAACAAGCACAATCATTGTCTTTTTATGCATCTTGAGCCCGTCTTTAAAATAACCATAATTTAAACCAGAGCCTCTAACTTCTCCTGTGGCATCTCAAAAGTAGACACAGGAATGAAACAAAAAGAGAATACAGGAGGGGGACGGGAGAATAAAGTACCTCATTTGAGCCCCATAAAAAACAAGAAGGCACAAACATTTATCTGTGGCAAGGCTTTCATCAGATGCTTTAAGAGCACAGGAATGACAGAAGGCAAGATGCTGATAAAGTGGAGACAGGAAGTGGGGAGCGTGGGTCTCTTGCTCTCATGTTTCAGTTGGGACAAGGGGTCCCCTTCCCCTCCCTCCTCAACCCTCTCTCTGTTGTGCTGACATATATAAACCAAAACCTTTTGCAACCAGACATGAGAGCAGCAACTGGAAACCACCAGCCCTCTTTACAACGCAGAGATGAGACACACATTTAAGTCTTCAGGTATATAAAACATGTGGATGTTTCCACTTGATAAATTAGCAAATGCTAGCCAGCTTTTCAAATGACTTATTACAGATGAATATTGTTCCTATTCTTCAGCTTTTACATATTTGCTTTTGTCTCATTCAACTAGTGAAGCTCTGGCTCTGCACAAGACAGGGCAAAGCCAGGATTAGGGGTTTAACTTTGTCAATCACAGTCAGAATTGAGAGGAGGACATAACTGTGTTTCCATTCTGGAGGAAAGGTTGGCTTTGTATAGAAACATCATATTTCAGGTGATTCTATGCTGTAAGTGTGACTCAGGTGTGATGACTCACTGCTGGTCTCATCGCTATTATTACTGCCTCAGTTTTATGATGGTTTATCTAATCCAAAATGAATATATGGCCTGGCTTTTACATCTGTGTTGCCTGATAGTGACCAAGCAAAGAATTTAAAGGAGCTCAACGACATGATAATATCTATAGTTTTAGAGTTTGTTGGAATACAAATCATATGTGTGGTATTAGTTAAAAAGAATCCTTTGTTTTTTAATTATGGCTGCAGCGATGGGAAGTAACCTGTTACATTAAGCAAAAGTAACTCGCATTTAGATGGCTGCATACGTACATTGCTAAATAATGTCATAGCAGATCATTACCAGGGGACAAATTAAATAAATCTAAATGTAATTAGTAATAGTTCCTGAAGAAAAAATATTCACCCCAATTACAGTGATTAGCATAAAAGGTTGTGTGTACAGTAATCAACACATTCTGCTTGTTTCTATCTTCTTGTTGTATAAGAATGCTGTCTTTGGACGTAGTTTTAAACAACATAAATAAGATAATAACATAATAACAAAAATAATCATTTAAATGCAACACCAATATATATATATATATATACACACACTAAACTGTATTGTTGCCCAAACTTTTGTTTAGTTTATTTATGGTTTCTAAGCAAAAATTTAACACAAAACCTGCTAGATAGATTAACGCTCTGGTATCCTTTTTTAAAATGTAGATCTAAGCCATCTTCACCCACACACTAAACATATTAGTTGCTGAAGCTGTTTAAAGACACATAAAAACAAACAAAAAAAACCAACAGAAAATACAAAAATAAAAAAAAAGACTGTAAGAAACCAGAGATATAAAAACAGCAGTAGTGTTTCCTGGTTACTCTTCCTAAGATAGGCTCCAATTTAGCTTTTTTTCTGAATGTATTGGTTATATTGTTTGATTTTCCATTGCTTTTGACTGCCAGTGTAAAATTTTAGTCTACAAAGCCTACATCAAGTACATGGCCATATGATGACACAAGAATGAACTTTAGAGTTGGAACTCCAACAATATGTTCTCTCAGAAATCAGAAAAGGGGCCCTAACTTTATTTTACAGAGTTAAGCTGCTCTTTCAGAAGTGGAAATTCTGTCAACGTTCTACGTGAATCCTCAGAGACAATCTGCAAACTTTAAATAAATACAGCTTTATTGATGGGTTCATAATATTTGGGGTAGCTGTATCTCAAGATATACAGTAGTCTTCCTTCAGTCAGGAGTGGGATTGAGTACCCATTTCTTTAATTCTTGTGTTACAGTTTATTTGGACAAGACACCGAACTACTTTAGCATGTAACTTTATTGCTGCATGGTGCATGATGAAAGCTAAAAATTTAATTAAAACGTGTGAAAAATACTCAAAGTGGTTGGCCCTTTATATGCTTTACAAGCATATAAATCGTGTGGATCATGTTTTTCCTGCATGCCCTGTCCTTTGTTTTTACAGAATATTAATGAATTTCACCAACTTTCACCAGTCCAGCTTCTTCTTACTGAAATCCAATAACTGTGTGAGCCAGGGCCATTTAGCTAAGTTAGAACTCCATATAGAGCATATTTGGGTAATAATTTTTGATGAAGGTTCACTTATCTTGCCATGCCACGTTAGACCCCTGTTTGCCATTTGCTGCAGTTACCAAGGTTGTTCCATGTTCCACGCTGGGGTAAGTAAGTTAAAGGACATCAGGGTATTTACAGCATTCTGTTGGCCTTTTAATGAGCCCATTTAGCTATTTACAGTGTCAATGTGAATATATGAGAGTAGCGGCATTCCAGAAGCATATCAAATCCCCTCCTACTGCTTATTTTGTATCCCAGTCATCTCCTCAAGGGTAAAAAGAAAAACATGTATGGCGACAACAAAGGCAAAAAAGATTTTTGAAGAAGCGCAATTTTCACACAATTGTGAGACAAACATGAAGCAAATTAGATAACAGAGAAAGAAAATTAATAACCATGAAAAAAACTATCCTTTTGTTGTAACTCAAACTTTAAAGCCTATACTTGCAAGGACTTGTCATTGACTGATTTCCTGTTAGGAACACAAAAATGCAGGAGGACATTAGTGGTTGAACACCAGGGGGGAGGCCAGGATGCCAAATTAAAGGGCAGGAGTGGAGCATGTACTTATTCTCACTCATGATGTGCTCTGTCAGCCCTGCTTATAATGGCATGAGAAGGGCCACTTAACTCGTAATCACTTCTCTTTCCCCTTTGGCTCTGTCCTCTTCTCCATCACCCCTCAACACCAGATTTTCTGACTGTTGGCTCTCATCTCTAATCATAAATGAACTGCAGATCAAGAGCAGGGACAGTGGTCCACACCACCGTACCCCCTGCCTACAATCCTGTAATCACAGAGCTCTTGCCTGGTAATAGGCCAACTAGCCTTTGAATGAGGAATGACTGTATCTCTAATGCATCATCTCAACTTTGAAGAGCCTTTTTCTGGCAAAGGGGAAATCACAGGTAGAGAATCAGGTCACCATCACCACCATCATCATCGTTTATGATCATTATCTCCCATCTCACTCAGCAGAGTAATTGAAACCAGGACCTTTTATATAATTATTTTCATTTCCTTTCCATAGCCTAAAAAGCTAAACTTGCCACAATATGTCATGGTAATTTCTGCCCAGCAGTGCACTTTGACTTGCAATACCCTCACAAAAATCTCTGAGCAAACACGCACATACACACAATCCAGGTGGTGCAACATGGGTTGTGAAGAGACACAGGTCAGCCATTCTGGCACAAGCCTACCTGTCAAGTGCTGCTACTTGTGCCGAGCTCTGCTAATGGACTGCTAATAGAAGTGAATGTTGCACTGTGAAGCTCCCCTGTAGTTGAGTGTGTCACACAGGGTGATTAATGACATTCTCCTCTCCTCTCCTGTCTGTTCCTGTCCCCCTCCATATCTCGCTTTTACCCTTCTCTCTCCCCACTTGCCTCCAGTTCTTTCTCCTCTTCATTCCTCACCCCTCTTGCATCCTTGCAATCTCCTTTATCTCACTCCTTTTTTACTTTCCTTCTAAGTGCTGCACTGGAAAGGAACAAGATTTTACCACACAGGGATGTGAATCTGTCCTATACTCTTCACTTATTTAGTTTACTTATAGGTTCACTGGCTTCAGAAGAAAGCAGTACAAGAGAAACAAATAAAGAAATGGCAACAAAATATGCAATGAAAATGCAAGTAAGTAAACCTAAAAATATTTAGGTTAAATTACTGGAAGAGTTACGCTGGTGACAGACAGCTATATTGGCTTAAAGCACCAATTGTAGTTTACCAAAAATAAATAAAGTTAAATTGTGAGTTGCCTTCGTCTTGGAAAGGTAATTTTGGGGTGGGACAGAACCCTTGCAACATATACTATACTCCCAAAAGTATTTGGACAGCTGCTACATATGCTTATGAACTTTAATGACATCCTTTTCTCAATTCATAGTGTTTAATATAGAGCTGGATCACCCTTTGAAGCAGCTTCAACTTCTCTGGGATGGCTTTCCACAAGGTTTAGGAGTCTGTTTAGAGGCATTTATTGACCATTCTTCCAGAAGCTCATTTGTGAAGTCATATCCTGACATTAAATGAGAAGGTCTGGCTCACAGTCTCCACTCCAATTCATCCTAAAGGTTTCTATCAACTTATGGTCTGTACTCAAGTCAAGTTTTCCGCACCATATTCAATCATCCATGTCTTTATGGAACCTTGCTCAGAATACCTGAATTTCACGATTTGGAAGAGTGTCGCAATACTTTCGGTAAAAGAGTGTAGACAAATAGGAAACAGAGCATTTGAACATGTGGTTAAGGTTGTGAAAGGTCTACATCACCCTAGCCATGATCTTTTTGGCACTGGTAATAATAGTTTTTACTTGTCAGTTAATTTTGTTTCCTGTGTTTGTTCTGCTCCACACCTGTGTTCTGTTAGCTGATTGCTCCTCAGCTGTTTTCAGTTAGTCATCATCATCCCCGTTTACTTTTTATGCCTCACTTTTGTTTATTTGCCAGATTAATTGTGTACTATAACAGTGAAGCCTTCCAGCCCTTATTTCCAAAAGCTTTTGTTTGCTTTTAGAACCTTCATCTGTGTCTGGATATGGTCTTTTTTCTTGGACATGTATCTGGTTATTTTTAACTATTTGGGACTAAACTTGCATTTTGCCCTTTTGTCTGCCTCACTGACTTCCCCCTAGCATTCAACCCAATGTGGTAATAAAAATTTATTTTAAGTCTAGGTCCTCCATGACCAATCAAACCTGCCAAATTAAAAATACTGAATAGAAGAAAAGTGTTTGCCTAAACCGTGGTAGGAAGGAATATAAACCTTAAGACCAATACTAAGTAATGGTGTGCATATCGATCCAAATATTGGTAATATTGATTTGAACATTAGTATTGATATTAAGTGATGCCAGTGCAATGAGATTGATACTTTAGTTTAATTTTCTCTCTTATATACCTACACATACCCAAACCCCTGACACAGAGGCAAAGGTAATTGCCACAGACAGAAATAACGGTGGCACAAACATTTTAGTAATCTTCTGCATGAATTTATCAATTTAACTAAACAGTTTTCAAAGTGATTAGCTTGAAAACTGATTAGTCAACTGGCCATTTGTCACTTAAGCTTGTCATTTGCCAACTGAGTGTAAATTATGCTAAGACCTTGACATTATGCATTAATCTCATTGAAATGTGCTATTTAAATGAATGCTAATTTTAAAACTAATAGTACTTAAATGTTTAGGAATTGGAAGAAACATACTGAACATGTTCAACTGTATATAATTACTATTTTTCTTTAACTGTGTAAAATTTCAAATTTATTTTGTTACTGCTCTCTTGGTTTTATTTACTTCGCCCAAATTCTATCCTGGGTTTTAACTAATTAGTAATCCAAAAGAAAGATAAAAAAAAAAAATCACATCTCACCTTAGTTATTAAACATATCGGTCTCTGGTATCAGCGATACTGGCCCTGTATTCGATTTGAATAGGATCAATACCAACTCTTGAACCATCGCACACCACTAATATTAAAAAGTCTAGCTGTCTATATTGTATTAAGGTTGTCTGTCACCTTCTGTTACTGTATACATCTTAAGCATCTTTCAATTTAAGACATAATTAATCAAGTTAAGCTTAACTATAAAACAAAGATTTGTTTTTTTTAACCAGATTTAGCTACATTTTGCAACTGTGATGAAGGCTCTAAATTAAAAAAAAAATATTTTAAACAGAAAAAAAAAAAAGTAATCCCAACACAAGAACAAAAATAACCCACCAGGACGATTGCACTGCATATATGACATTCACATCATTCGTCTCCACCAGCACAGCCCATGATATCCTCACCGACAGGAGGAGTGCACAACTGCTCTTAGCCCCAAAATAGCAAATGCGTATATTTTTGCTTTCATGACAATAGTATATGGCATCACGTGGAGCAGGGGAGCAAACTCAGCAACCACACTTCACAGTAATTATCACTCACTACCACACTCCTGCAGCTCAGCTAGCAACCAGCATGCAACTCTGACCCTGCTCAGTGTGCACACTCTGTATTTAGCCCTCTTATTTTACCTGTGCATATTGCAACTCAATCTTAATTTCCCCCAGTCACATCTAATCCCTCAATTATACATCATTCATGCATTTAAATGTGTCATATTTCCAACTCATGGTTACTGGCAAAAGGCCATCATTGGGGGTAATTTATAAGAGCTGCTCCCAACACACACAATGTTCTCATTGTGCATTGGCCCAGTCTTTTTTTTTTTTAAATGACTGTAATGGTTGTAACGTTAGCAGGCCCATGGAGCCAGTTGTCAGGCCCAAGGGAAGCCTGGGAAGAATAATAATGATAAAAATAACATTGCCGTTTTCTTATATTCTTTACGCAGCACCCAGATTGTTCTGAAAGGGAGTGTCTTGTGCGGTAAATAGCTAAGTGTTACTCTGCACTGAGTCACGATACTTTATAATCCATATACATCAAATATACTTTAACTTTCCCCTGCATAAACAATCATCAGAGGACACATCATCAGAAAGCGGAGAGGCAGCAGAGACAGGAACATGGTGTGAGAGGAAGAGAGAGATGTGAGGGCAGGACTGTGGAAAAACTGAACTAATCCCAGGTCAACCCATGTATTCACTGCCTAACACAGAGATACACTACATAAATACCAGTGTTAAGGTCAGCCATGAAAATTAAAATAAAAGAAAGTAAATATGTCAAATGGAATTATCTTTGTTTCATTACAGATTATTTTGATAATCCAGATGGTAAAACCACATATTGTGTCCTACTTTCCCCTGTAGCAAATTTAAATCCATAAAGAAACTTTGTGATTTACAGAACAGTCTTTAACCCAAATATTTCCAACCTACTCAAGGAGGAAGTATTCCATTTCCCTATTAATATTTTAACATATTCTGTCAACTTCTAAACATGCAACAGTCATAGACAGGGCAACTCTGCCAAAGCCATTGAAATGTCAGAAACGGTTGTTTCACTTAAAATTTTCCAATCGAGCTACCACCACTGAGCTCTCAGCTACCTCACTTTAAATCTGCCTCAACTGTCTTCTTTGTCAAAAGATCATCTGGTTAATGAGCACTGTCAACGACGGGATGAGAATGTTCTCTCAAAGGAAGTCGAAGAGAAAGATAAAAAGCTACAATCAAATTAAATCAACATTAATAAGCAACACCATGTTCGAATAACCCAAATACAAAATATGCAGGAATGGAATGGTGTCAGAAGGAACGCCTGTAACTGAGCCACTTTAATCACCAGTAGTTTTACACTGTAAAAGTGACTCTCGAGCGATTTGGAAATGTGTACAGCTCATCAGTGCCCCAAAATAGCTAAGCCCATTAATTAGGCTCAAACAATGTTCTCCTGCTGTATTGACTTCTTAATGGACAGAGAAGAACCTTGTTCGTATTCCCATCCAGTCAATGACACCGAGCTCTCCGGGGTTTTGGAAAGGGTATTATGTCATCTCACCCTGCCCTTCAGAAACTGCTCCTGTGCTGTATTTTGTTCTTCCTTCCCCTTTTTTTGCTTATTAACTATGTAGGAGTGAGATTAAAGTCTGAAGCAGTGACTTATCTAGCTGCTTCATACACTGGGCAGTGATAAGGGTTTCATGTCCCCAATTTAGGCTTAGCTTGTTCATGCTAACTTCTGACATGCGTCACCCTAAATTATATAACATAATCAAATAAACACATATAAGGACCAACAGCTTATAATGTGCCTGTAGGTATTATTGTATGCAAAATTTCCCCAATCTCATTGTTATCTAGCTCATTCCAAAAAGAGAATTCAGACTACCAATTTTAGTTGCATCTAATACACACACACACATACCAAACATTTACTCCTAACACTAGTGGGCTCCTCTTAGTTCCCTCTACCTGTCAGTTTTACTCAGGAAAAAGCAGATTAAGTACATGTTTAGGTGTTGTGGCATTATCTTATTAGTGCTGTTTACAGAAAACATCAATCAGCACAGAGCTTTTTGAAGGAGAAAACTGAAGCTTAAAAGTGTTATCTGATTGGAGAAGAAATTACTACTTAATAAGAGATGTTCTGCTGAAATGAAAAAGAAAAAAATCTACTAAACATCATTAGTTTTTCATTCAAAAGTTGTGATTACTTCTTTAAAACTCATCATCTCAACATAAAACGCGTTTTTTGTCAGTCATAGGCTTTACTGGATTTCATCACTATATTTTGTGTCGTCAATGTCATTCAACCAATGTCGAATGGGATTGAATAAAAGAAGGTTCAGCAGAATTATTAGCAGAAAGAATTTAAAACCTATTTAGTCTCTAAAATTATAGTCAGTAAAAAAAAGACTCAGAGCAGAGTGGCTTAACTCTTTTCATCTTACTTTTTTGGGGGATTTGCAAATCAATTATTTTACATTTCTAGACCCCACAGGATTTGGAGATATGTAGAACAACAGACTCACATATGGACTCGTTTTTATTTTGATGGCATCTTGAAAGCCTGAAACATCAATTCTTTATTGCTTTCTTTGAAAAATAAAACAGAATAAATAAATAAAACCAAATAGGTTAGCAGTCTACACAACTCATATTAGGAATTCTCTTATCTATTTAAAATATAAGAATAGTGTTTAATCATCATTGTTTTGGTTGAGAAGCCTTTATTAGACCATTTAATGATAACTTCTTGTCCAACCAACATTAATTATTTCAACAGGCCCTCTGCTTTGATGCTGCCGGCTGAACATGTGCCTTCATCACTAAAAACTCGGTGTCATAACCTGGATAAGCTGTGTTTTTCTGTGATGAGTGTGAGTAAACCGTCTCCGTGATTTTCTTTTCCATCACAACCCATCTTAAGCAAAAAAAAAAAAAAGTAAAAAAAAACAAAAACTAACCTAAAGTAAAGTTTACAGGTCAAGAATACTCTTTAAAGTTTTACCTTGAGCAACTCCGATGTCCACCAGAAGAAGAAGCAAAATCCAGGAAAGGGTCGACATCTCAGCAGAGAATCTCGGCACTCTTCCTCCTTCTCTGTCAGTTTGTGCACCGTACCCCATAATGAGGAGTCAAAACTACGCTCTGAGACAAGTCCGAGTCACTGGGAAATTCGTATCAAACACGCGCTATTGTCCCTCGCTGTAGTGCGTCGCCGTCCAAGAATCACCAGTCACAAGCCCCAGCGCAAAACACGGCTTTGCAGAAAATATATCCAGCGCAGTTGTTTTTATAAACATCTGATAGTTTTATAGAATAAGAGGTGGGTGCATCGCCCTCCGTCAGAGAGGATGTTGCATTAAAATGTGCCTCTGTTTCCTTTTCCCTTTAAAGGTTCATCAGGTTTGTCTTGAGGTGCGGATCGATATCTTGAAGGTAAATTAATGCTCCCCCTCAAAATCAAAGTCCGCCAGCAAAGTCTCCCTCTCTCGAACCCCTTCACGCGTGTGAGAGCTCAGTGAGTGCATGTGTGTGTGTGTGCGTAATACCGCGCCTCGCGCTCCACTGACGGGACTGAACCGGGGGAAGGAGCCGTCTCTGCGGGCTACCTTGCTCCTTCAACCAATCGAAACGCTCAGGCAAGTGGCGGCGCTGTATCAAAACCTGGCCCGGACAGCGGCGTGGAATGGAAGCCGTTTATCAGCTCGATGACAAATGAAAGTCTTGGATTTAGTGAAGGCTGCAGACTGGCGTGAATGATGTGTTAAACGGCCTATAATAATGTGGCAAGAAGAAAAAAAAGAACAAGAAAAAAAAAGAAAAGAAAACTTGGTCTCTTGATTTTTATAGCCTGTGTAAGCTGTAGGGAGGGAAAGTTAAAGAAAAGAAGCCGCCATATGAAGTCTCTCGTCTAAGCAAAAAAAGAAATATTACATGGTTGAGTCTGTGAAACTATGGGATTTCTGAAATGATTAGCCTAATTGAGAAATAACCGCAACACTGAAATGTAGTCCTGCAGAAACTTATGGAAGCAAAAACTTATGGATTTATTCCGGATCTGTATTGCATGAAACCTGGGTTAAATTCCACTCTCAAGATTTTGCAGACAGGTGTCCGTTTATTCGTCCCTCCACGCATTGAGAACATAAAAAGGTCATTAATTTAGCACAGGCACTACAGAGGCCAAGGATAATTTATCTGATTGGGCTATGCACTTTCTCATGTTGTAACTACTCTAATTGTTATTTAAAAGTACTAATAGCATGTTGCAACGATCAATAATGAGCTCAACCTTACAGACGCAGGCCTACTGTCACACACGCACACAAAGACTCACTTTTGCTTTGCCTTAGGAAATCTGTTTCAGTGATTCAGAAAGAGGTTTGATGGGTAATTCCATATGCATGACATCTGAGTAATGCTCCCCACACTTTGTGATGAATGTGAACATGAACTTGACAGTATCTCTGCACCAAAATGAAACTTTTAAAATATGAATCTAATTTAAGAAGCACAGTATTCTGCTTCCTTCCATCACTATTTTAATGTATGGTGATGTCAACAGGCAGCTGTCGCCTTGCTGGCATTTCAATTTTAGGTAAGATATGTAGAAAATTGCTTTTATTCTTGACTCAGACTTTCTCAGATACGATAGGTGTGGCTTGGCTTTGCAAATACTTATCAGTCACAACATTAAACCTCTCTCAGATGACGTGCATAGCACAATTTTTTTAGAATAATGACAAGTTTTAAAGGCTGTGATTTATCAGCCATCAAGTGAACAGTGCTTGAGGTAAATTTGTTGAAAAGAGGAAAAATGACCAAGTTTAAGTATGATGTGAATTACTTGAAAAAGGACCAATCTGGCTACATGAATCAGAGCATCTCCAGCCCACTGCAGCTTGAAGTGAAAGGTGTTGCGAAGCTGCAGACCAAACTACCCCTAGTAAAACCTGGCCACCCCCAAAAGTAAAGAATGAGAAGCTGGTCTAGTCTGAGTCATGTTTTCTTTTACAACTGGTGGGGTTCTGTTGTAAAACCTTGGATTTTGGCCCTCAAGTGGACCTTACTGCATCATTAACAAGTGTGAGAGAAAAGTGGAGCTGTCAAATGCTCTTTACTGGGTGGTGAGATGGCTCATGTGATGTGGGAATTACAGGACAGACCAAAGAGGAAATTTACCAGGTTGAAAAGAAAAAAGCCAACTTGGTAGAGTAAAAGATCACAGGTCTTTAAATTGCCACAAGGAGACATTTTGAAAGTTCAGCCTCTTAGTCCTCATGATGAAATGACATAATAAACTAAACTTTCAATCATTTAGTAAAAAGCACCAATGCTCTTGTGGCACATTTTCCCCTTTGCAACAACTATACAGGAGGAATATGAGTTCAGATCATACCTATTTGAATTGTGTAGAGATATTAAAGTGGGGCTGCTTCAAGGAACATTTGAGTTTAGTAACAAACAATTGTCCTGAATTCTTGATAAGATTCATCCCTTAGGCAACTCTAGCAACCAAAAACTGTTCTTCTGAACATCTTCTGAATGATAAACTTGAAAAACTGATGTTCACAATCAATGGTTGACATGAGAGTGGCTATATTCATCTTTACCATGTCATCAGGGGACAAACCTGACAAACCCAAATATAAACTAAGGGTAAGTTGGAATTGTCTGGCTTGGAAAGTGTCTCTGCAACATGCCTCCAAACAAAGCTCCAGGTGTGGATGAGAGAATTCCTGTGAATGCTCTGTCCATTGTTTTGCTGTTTGAGTTGACGTGTTTGCTCAGTGTTATGTGGAGATTGGGAACAGTGCCTCTGGACCTACTGACCATCTTACTTTGACCTAAAAGAGGGATCATTAATTTTTTTCCAAATTATTTTAAATCAGAGTTTTATGTTTCCCCGGGGACGCTAGTGTTGGTCTATCAGAAAGGTGGCTTCAAGTGATTCAAGAGGAAGAATGAAGATTCTGTCCTTGTCAGAGAAAAGAAGACAAGCTTGTAGAAGCCTGTGCATGTCCTTTGTGGAGAAGGCCACTGACTATATCCTTAAGAAAGCCTTGTGCATTGTGTATGCATTCTCAGCAGGGAGTCAAAAGCATTATTCCAACTTGATATTAGCCTTACCAGAGTTGTCCTTGTGACCGATTGATGTGATTTTCATAGACAGGATTTCAAGGCACAGCCCAGGGGAGAAGAATGTCTGTTTTAGGGATCTCTAGATGATTTTTTTCTGTGTTTTTTTTTTTTTTTTTTGTGGACTGTTTGTGTTCTGCTGACTTCATCAGACCATGACCCTCACACACACTTGGACAGTTTTCAGTGAAGTGTGAAGCAGCTCAGATGAAAGTCAGCACCTCCAATTCTGAGGCTGTTGAGTCTTTACTCAATGGTGATTGCTTCCTTCCAGAGTTAAGTGTTTCTGCCCTATAGTTAAAGGTGTTTATTGTGGGTCTTGAATGTTAAACTAAGAAAATGATTGTCAGGAAAATGGTAATGCAGACAATGTGCCAAATCACCAAGATTCAAAGCAAACAAATCAAGGTAAAACAGGAATGTTCTGAGCTTCTTTGGTCATGAGATTTGAGTGGTGACCAAGCAATGAAACAGCTGAAAAAACTTACCTAAAGACAGGGTAAGAAGCCATCTAGAAGTAGAGGTTTAGCTCTTTTCCATACAGTAGGATCCAATTGAATGGTGCCTAATTTGTTTAATGAACGTGTTCATAGAATACATTAATTTTTCTGTCAACATTTCTCTGAACTGAATGCGACACGTTGATAAATAAAAAACGTAAACTCATTCTGATTACCTGAGGTCCTGTAACAGTCACTGCCTAGATTTTCATCGGCGCAATACCGATTTCACACTATGTTACCCACCTTGCATTGCACACTCTAGTGTAACAAACTGACAAGGCAAAGTTGGTGCAGCCCCACTCAAATCGCAGGTGGAGGTGAGAGGAGCTGCAGATGCATAGTGCTCATGCTTCGTGTACTACGTACTGTCTGAAGAAGATTCCGACAGTAAAATCTGAAAGAGGATATCTGCAAGTCCTCGGCATTAAAAAAGACATCAGGAAAGTGCAAGACGCCCTGTCAACAGCCTCAAATAACCCAGATTACACTGTCTGCCGACTTCCGGGGTAACTTCCCAGCAATAGGTTAATTGGTTAGTTAAAGGTTTCTCAAGTTCAGTCTTGAAATTTTTAACAGAATCTGTGCACTTTAACTGCACTTCTGCGTTCTGAGAAAGAGAAAAAAAAAAAACTTTTACCGCAGTTCTGTACAAACACTGTAGTCGCTGGTCTGTGTCTGCGTTGCCTCCTCCTCTCCTCCTCCTGCTCCTGTTGTTCCATGAATCATCACACCAGCTATCGTAATGAGCTGATCGGGCTTTCTGTTACTAGTACCGTTCAAGTGAGAAGGAAGAAATTAGTTGTTCATCGTTCATACCAGCACATATTTACAATCAGATCCAGATCAATGTCACTTAAAGCTGTAGACTCAAAAAATGTTTATAACAGCAGCCTATTTTAATTAGATATTGTTTATTTCATATAACTTTTCAGTATGAATGACATTTGCTAGTGAAACAGCAGTAAAATCTAATCATCAGACAGCCATGCACACATCTATGAAGATCAGGTTCAGATATGTAGTGAGAGTGAAACAGCAAAAGGAAGCAAGGGGACGTCTTCTCTGAATCACTGGTGCTGTGCAGATGTTGGAGACACAGGTCTAATAATTTAGGGGCCATAAATGTGATAATGTAAATTATTAACAGGTTTTGAGATACAATTCAGAGCAGGACACTTCTTTAACAAAGTAGCTGACAGATGGTAGAAAGGATTAATACTTCAGCTATGCAGGGGCGGGTCTAGAAAAATTTTGATGGGGGTCCAGGCAGGGGCATTGACCAGGACAAGGGTCTCTCTCTCTCTCTCTGGAGACATGGCTTGGTTGCAACTTTGGCACTTAGAGGGCTATAATAACTAAAATTAACTGAACTATAAACAAGTTTAAATTAATTTTAAAGGTCCCATATTATACATGTTTTCAACACTTTCCTATGGTTATCAGAGGTCCAACAACATTGTTTTCAAACTGTATAACCCCAAATTCTTGGTCATTCATTTCAGCCATTCCAAATGTGGCTCTAGTGAGCTCTAGTGAAAAAGGGCTGTTTTTGTGTCCGAACCTTTAAATGTCCATTAGTGGTGCCTGTCCATGCCCCTCTTTGGGAGAGGATCTGGCTTTTGCTGGGGCCTGCTCTGTGATTTCAAAGGACAGGCTCTGTTGGCCGGGAAGGCATTTGTGAGGTCACAAAGGTAAAGATCTCTGACTCACCCGTTTGAGCACACATTTACTAAAAAGTGGAGCAAGCAAGTGAGAAAGGAGACAGAATTTTCTCATGTTTGGGCCTTATACAAAGGCTATGAGGACTCATATGACTGTTGGAAAACCTTTAGAAAGTGCATTTTGCATAATATGGGACCTTTAAACTGAATGAACTGAAGATTGATCTAGTTCATAAGAAGCATGAGCTTGCACAACATTGGCAATGGGACTTCCACAGCAAGAACCCCAAAAAAATACTTCAGAGATAGTTGCTTTATATGACCCAGTATATCTTGGAAACTCAACAAAAAACTGTGACACATTGGGAGAGGGATTTCTACACTACTTTGCTAAATATGCTGTCACTACTAGTCAATTCTGGGATAGCAGCAGGAAATATGTGAACTAACCTTTTGCCATTACATGGTGCATTTCGGATTCAGCATCGGGTTGTAATTATTCCTTTGGTACAACTGGTCCATGCTGACTTTATAGTAATGCATTCATGTTGTTATATGAACACATTCCACATGATATCAAAGCTTTGCATAGGTGGAGTATGAAGAAAGCATGAGAAATTGCAGGAAAACTGAGGTCCCTGTCATGTTTCTTGAACACTCTTAATACAACATGTATATGTGAAATGCAATGTTATCTCCTGTCTTGTACCTGTATAATGCTATGAAGGCCTAACAACAATTAGTCAACAGTTCAGTGGCCAGCAAAATTATTCAACCCAAATTAAGTGGAATCCAATCATTTTACTTATGTAAAGCACAGTAAAATCCAGAGTCTTTGAAATTGCACTTTATTTTTCTGCTCTCCTGGATCCAATTCTGAAGATGCTTTACATGGCCTTATTTTACTGTTCTTTGCTGACTGGAGAAGAAAGTAGTGCAGCTCTCTGTCGCTGCAGCCCATCCAATTCAAGGTTAAATGATGTGTGCCCCCTGAAATGTCCTTCTGCACACTGCCTTTGTACTGAGCTTTTATTTACTTGTGGTCTCTTAACTTGAACAAGTTTTGACATTCTCCTCTGACTTCTCTTATAAGCCTTTGAGGTGCAAATTGTGAAAGCAGCAAGCAATGTTCTGAGTCAGTCAGTCTGCTTGAATTGTCATAATCTTTCCAATGTTTTCTGTGTTGACTGGTAGAACTGAAACTGAGCAGTTTATTTGAATGTATTTTTGGTTAGATAAAGGCCCTGAGATAAGATTTATTAGTCATTTTGATTTTTATTGCACTTAAAGTGATTTAAAATTTGAATTATAAAATAGTCACCAGTTTTTATTGTAAACATAATACCTTCATCTAACCCATAACATGTGCCCTGAGCAAGCTTTTTGAAAAGGGATATATATCAAGTGTGCTGGGAGTGAAAAGCCTGTGTATCACAAAAAATAATGACGTGTAAATCTCCCCCTAAATTGTTAACACAATACTTCATCTAATGACTCCACACACCCACACCTTTGACGGGAAGGATAGATTTTTACCCACAGAACCACTGCTAGATGGATGCTTTAGTATCACAGGAAACTTGACCCTGCAGACTTTAAGAACCTCAAGAGAAGAGCAATGTCTGGGATGCTGAAAGTGGGTGGTCTGAAAAGTCACTGAAATGTTGCTTGCTTTATTTACATGGGACTCCCTGTCTGAGTCACTTTCTTCGTAAGCTGTAGGCTCATTTGTGATCTTTTGCCCATATAAATTATATTGTACTTGAAAATAAAAATATCATGTACCAGATATGTGTAATGCTGAAGAGCAGAAGGTTGTAATATGAAGCAAGATTACTGTGTAAGCAAGGAATGTTTAGCCTAAAGCCAGAGTCACAAAGGTGGCTTTCATTGAACCTGTCTGAATCACTATGATAAGACGGTAATATTCAGAGTTGTGGAATTAAATCAGCTGTAAAATGTTTCAGTAGATATCCACATACTCCGGCAGATGGAATTCCCTAAACATGCAGAGTTGTAACTTTGCATTCAGTTCGGAGTGAAAAAGAATTAAATTCAGGTTTTTGTGCTTGAACCCATCGGCTGCCAGGTCTATTTTAGGCTGCTGGCACATCAGCTTACAACACAGATCCAGGAAATCACTTGAATTTTATTTTGGCCAAACATTAGTGATTTGTGGCATAGTTTTTATCTATTAAAATAGACCTCTAGAGTATCATGTTTAGTTTAAAGTTAATGCTATCTAATGAACAGCTGTCTCTTAAGAATTACAGGTATTAATGTAGAATACATTCAGCAGTAAACTAATGATATTCACTTACAAATTTACACCATATGTAATATTCTGACGGCAAAGTCAGTAGTTATCATTTTCAATCCCAACCAAATGAAGTAGTAAATTCAAACAGGAAGTGACAATGTTTTCACTGGAACCAACAAAATGGTGTCCACAAGCGTGATGGTCACATTGTCAAAAGAATTTTAGCCCTAATGTTGATTTGTAATACTATCCATGTAATGTCCTTGGCCAAACGAAATAGGAAGGAACACGTGTTTCTGAACAGTGCTGTCTAATGTATTGAATGTAACACAGAATTAAAAAGTGGTCCTGAAGTTGTGTCGAATGATTAAATGTGCTGTGCAACCCCTCCCTTAACTAAGTTCTTTGATACTTAATGTGTAACAGAGAAGTACAGTAAAAGAGCTAACAAAAAGCAAAAATAAAGACTACAGGTCAAAATCAGAACAGTAAAAAGGGAAGTGGAAAAACACCAATCACAAGGTTGTAGTCAGGACTTTATCCCCTTATCCCCTCTGATGTCCTTTCATGGTGCTTGTTATCTGTTAATAAATGAGCACTGCAGCTGATATTTTCCATTTTGTTTTATTTTTGGTTCTGGCGGAGCATAACTTACTGTTGCAAGATGGATAACCCAATATGAAGCTATAGAGCAATCCTCTGTGCATCAGAAAGTGATAATAAAGGGGCATATCCGGAGTCGGGTCGCGGGGGCAGCTGCCTAAGCAGGGAAACCCAGACTTTCCTCTCCCCGGCCACATTCACCAGCTCATCCGGGGGGATCCCAGGGCGTTCGCAGGCCAGCCGAGAGAAATAGTCTGTCAAGCGGCCGCTTGTATTCGCGATCTTGTTCTTTTGGTCATTACCCACAGCTTGTGACCATAGGTGAGGGTGGGAACGTAGATCGACCGGTAAATTGAGAGCTTTGCCTTTTGGCTTAGCTCTCTCCTTACCACAATAGCTCGATGCAGGGTCCGCATCACTGCAGACGGCGCACCAATCCACCTGTCGATCTCCCGCTCCATCCTTCCCTCACTTGTGAACAAGACCTTGAGATACGTGTACTCCTCCACTTGGGGCAGGACTTCATTGCTGACCCAGAGAAGGCAATCCACCCTTTTCTGGCTGAGGACCATGGTCTCGGATTTGGAGGTGCTGATTCTCATCCCAGCCACTTCACACTCAAATCGCTCCAGTGAGAGCTGAAGATCATGGCCCGATGACGCACACAGAACCCCATCATCCGCTAAGAGCAGAGACCCAATCCTGAGGCCACCAAACCGGATTCCCTCAACACCTCGGCTGTGCCTAGAAATTCTGTCCATAGTATGAACAGAGTCTGTGACAAAGGGTAGCCTTGGCGGAGTCCAACCCTCACCAGAAACGGTTCTAAGTTACTGCCATACAAGGGGGGACCAGCACTCCATACTCCCGGAGTACCCCCCACAGGAGTCCCCGGGGAACACGGTCGAACGCCTTCTCCAAGTCCACCCTAAAGAGGGTGTAGAGCTGGTCCACTGTTCCACGACCGGGATGAAAACCACAATGCTCCTCCTCAATTCGAGGTTTGACTATCCGACGAGGTTTGACTATCCTCTCCATCATCCCCAAATAGGCCTTACCAGGGAGGCTGAGGAGTGTGAACCCCCTGTATTTGGAGCACACCCTTCGATCCCCCTTTTTGAAGATGGGGACCACCACCCCAGTCTGCCAGTCCTTGGGAACTGTCCCCGACGTCCACGTGATGCTGCAGAGGTGTGTCAGCCAAGACAGCCCTACAGCATCCAGAGCCTTAAGGAACTCTGGGCGGACCTCATCC
>JBAMHW010000021.1:13468904-13504291 GCA_037177495.1 Rhadinocentrus ornatus | reverse complement strand
CTCACAACGTCCCGAGTCGAGGTCAGCAGCCCCCCATCCCCACTGTACACAGTGTTGACGGAGCACTGCTTTCCCCTTCTGAGCCGCCAGATGGTGGACCAGAATCTCCTCGACTCAGTCATTCTCCATGGCCTCTCCAAACTCCTCCCATGCGCACGTTTTTGCCTTAGCGACCACCGAAGGTGCGTTCTGCTTAGTCTGCCAATGCCCATCAGTTGCCTCTGGAAACTGACGCAAAAGGCCATTGACCGAACAGTATGTGACAAATATGTGATAACAATGTGTTGCTAATTAACGTTTTACATTTGGCCTAATAACATAACATGTTTTAAGCCTGACTTTGTTCATGCATGGGAGAAATGTTAATAGCTCTAAAGGTGGAGGAGAGCCCACATGGTTTAAGATGTTACAACGTTTTACAGACATTCATCAGAATAAGTAGGAGACATAAGTGTAAGAGCTTCTTTGTGTGAATTTCTTCAGATTTCTTTATTCATGTCTTGCCATCAGAACGTGAGCTTGTTAAATTGATACCTCAGCACTAACTGGATGTCTTCACATTAAATTAGTAGATTTTTCTGTTCACAAGAAGAAGATTTCTGCTGCCTTTGGTGATCCATACATCTTTTTTTTTAAAGTAGATATTCCTCAACTTTTGGATTCTTGGTTCTGTACGTGTCAGACATCTCTTACTGCTGCTGAGCACTCTCAGTACGTCTGTTTCTAGAATCAGGCTGTGGATCAATTAGACAGAGAGACAGACAGATTGATAGGCAGACAAATAGAGAGATACAGAGGCAGACTAATGATTATGCAGTGGAAATGTAATGCTATTTCTGTGAAAGCACACTCTCCAACTCCATTTCCTTCTTCATTGGCACACACACAAATATACCCCAGCTCCTTTTTAATTTTGCAGATAAGCATCAGTGAATGAAAATGCAACAGGAAATTAATCACAGCTATAAATTAAGTCACCTTAAGGCGTGTCCTTCATCATCTACAGAGTAACAGGTCAATAGCTAAAGTTAGTAGCTTCCTCTGTGTGCAGAGCTGCAGGATAGAAGGAAATTTGAATCATGACGAATACCATAATATGATTTGCACACAAAGCAGGGGTTTGGGGCAGAATTATTTTCTTTTTACAACTGTGAGCCACAGAGAGACAGTAAATGGTGGCAACACCAGTCATGTGCCACACAATAAAGCTTCTTTCCATCGCTTTGGGCACACTTTACTGCTGCTCTTGATATCAGTATTAAAAGTGATTTGCAGCTCCGTATGTGGCAAGGAATCAAAACTTAATTTAGGCAGATAAAGATGCCATTTGGGAAGGAGATAAAGTGCTGCATCATGGGAGATGTGTTCCTCAGCCTGCTCTCAGCTCCTCACCCTTACAGCGCCCTCAGATTTACAAGCTCTTTTTTCCTGCTCCATAAAACAGCAAATCTGCTCGCCAGGCGACACAGGCAAATGTTAATGGATTCATTTGTCAAGAACCCTCCACTTATTTACAGTCCTCCTCCATTACCGTCGCTCTTCCTGTAAGAGAAAATCCAGTGGCCAAAGTCAAAATATCGATTTGCCTGTCCATCAGAGGGTGAGTCATCCTATAAAACACACAGAACCAAAGACACTGCTGATATCACGAGTGTTGTTCAACATGACAGTTACACAGTCAGTGTCCAAGGTTTTTTTTTTTTTTAATCTTAAATTATGTAATACAATACAAGAAAGCAGGGAGATTAATCAAAGTTGTTAATTTAAAATGAAAAACCAACAACTCATAATTATAATGTGTCATACATCCACAGCACAACATTTAGAGGTTTCACTTTTCAGGGTTAAACATACTAAAGTTGCTGCACTTTCAATCATCCAAAATTGTCAAATGTCTTCGTCTGCCGTTCAAACTGGCCGCATGACCCTGAATAATCCATTTAGTCATATTGGAGGCTGCTAGGGGAACTTCCATGATGCACTTCTCCTTAACTCTTTCTACTTTTCATTCTCTGTGTAGGTACATGCCATTCTTGCTGTTATTAACTCTATTTATCTCTTTGTCTTACCTACACAAAGTTTCCCATGTCTTGTGATTTTGTGTCTTTACACTGTTTTTTGTATTTGCTTTTTTTTTCTTCTTTTTTCTGTGGTATTCTTTATTTGTTTGTTAAGCAAATTAACACTGACTTATGAGTCATTCAAGAATGAATAGTTCACTTAGCTCAACTCAGTGTTGTGTCTAACAGGTTACTAGCAAAGAACAACATTTTCCTGGCAAATATGGAGCAATTAAGGGTGACTCTTGCACAGTGCCTGACAGAGCCGCATATCTGGTAATAAGATAATCATTTTACTTTTGCTTTGTCATAAACTGGCAAAACTAATGAGCTTCAAAACCAGTAAATTAAAAGTTTTGTTTGCAGATAGTGTTTGTAGAGGGGTTGAAATAGTTTGCATGGAGCATGCTGAGGGACTGGTTGACAAATGCACTTGAATGTTGAGGAGTCTTGAAATTATGTTTCCATGTCATAAGCCTGAAGAAGGTTTAGTAACAGTGCATGTCTTTACATGTATACAGTATGTGGTAAAGTATGTGGTCATTCAGTAAAGTACTGAACTTGATTACATTGCGTGCTGCAGCTCCTTGGACCACCAGAGTTGTTCCTGTGTAACTGCTGATGCAAGCCAGGCCTTGACCCTGTTCACCAGCCACTGATATTTCAGACTTCTCATTTGAACTCTCTGCCTGGAGGAAGGTAAGAACCCTGCTGTGACACCAGGCAGACACCCCCCCCCCCCCAACACATCTTATATCTTCTCCACTGCTAAGGATTGATCAAAGAGTCCAGTTTAAATCTGTTTAATATCACTTCAAGCCTTCTGAGATCAAGTATCAACCAAGCAGATAATCTGATGAGGAAGCTATAAATTCACAGCTACCTATATAGCAGTAATAAGACCAGTAGTTATAGCTGTTTTTATCATGTTTAGAAACTTCAAAGTGATGGAAGACATTGTGCCAAACATAGGCAGGTTAAGTACATGACAGCAACTCATAAATATGCACCTCCACTTAGCTGACTCTAAATATCACCCTGTTTGTCATGTAAACATGCAAATGAAAAATTTGCTTTTGAAGATAATGTTTACGTGCAGGTGGATGCATTTATTTTCATTCCTGAGTTCTTCATTTCTTTCTTTTTTTCCCCTTCTTTTTTCTTTTAGTTTAAATAGGAATCATCAGTGCAACAAGATTTTTCAGACTGCTCTGAGTCAAAAAAAGGCATTACTTTAATTGTAGCCTGGACTGGTGGCATTTCACTGGGTTCTCCCACATGTTGGTTGCAGGATGTCTGTGATCCACTGTTTAAGGAAATCTTAGTATATCCTTGAAAAAAGTGTCTGCTCTCTTTTCACAACATGCTGTGACTCAAACCTGCAGAGCTTCTTGTATTGTTTTGGCCACCTATAAAAGCCCTGATTATCTCTTGCTTACCTCAGCTCTAAGGTTGGGCTTATATAGCATATTCAGCATTGTAGCATCTCACAGCCATCCATACATGTACACTTTTTAGTCCCCTCTTCATTTCCTCTTTCCCATTCATTCTTTTCCTTCTATTCAGTTGCCCACCCCCTCCTTTCAGGCTGGGAAATGCTTTGGCCTCTCTGAAGTAAACAGGCATTAATCACTTCTTGAGAGGGAATTGTCAAAGGGACAGCCCAAGGCATTTGAAGGGGGCCACACAGAGGCACATGGGACCAGGAGATAGATGCTGGAGGGCTGAGGGTGTTATGGCCCCCTATGGGATGTGTACAGCACCAGCTGATAGGGTCAGTGTGACCACCTTGGGTAAGTGTGTCAAGGACAGTGAGAGGAGGAGGTGAGATGATGCCTTTGTTAAAACTCCTGCTGAAAACTGGAGCAGTGAGCTGACAGCAAATTCTTTGTTTCCTCTTCAGTTTTTCCTTTCTCCTTTTTTATTATTATTTATTATAAAACATCCACACATCTGGACAAGCATACATGAGTGATCAGTCATGAATGTAACACCACTTCAGTGCATATATTGAAAAAAGATCTGCTGTGTGGTATTATTTTGTACTCTTTCAAATGTGATTTTCATGACTGAATCTATCTCTGCTGAGATATTAATGGATTGGGCTTAAAAAGACTTAAAAAACAAAAACAAAGCAAATCCCCACTGAGGAAATGTTGACAAACATTAAAGAATCATATCTTTCTGATGTATTGTTTTCATCATTACTTCTAAGACGTTAGAAGAATAATAATACAATCTAACACAGTTTATGAACCATGAATGGCAATTATTTGTTTGTCATATGAATCATAATTGCTTGTTTCTCTCGAGTGACCACATTAAAAGTCTTTTAATGGTGTTTTATGTGTAATATATGTATATATATATATAATCTATATCATCTAGATCTGTATATTATAAATAGTTTTTTTTATTGCAACCCCTTAAAGGTGCTATGTACTGATAATTTAGATTAATATTTCTTCTAGTTATTTAACTTGTAAATAAGCATAAAAGCGATATTTTATTGAAAATTTATGTTAATTATACATACAAAGCACAAAGTTTGTACCATAATTGTTTAAATTGTGCATTCTTTGTTTAACTAGGGCCATCAGCAATCTAAGCTATTTAGCTTTAGTGCTCATGACATGACATTTATGAGGCATCATTGTCATTTACTATAATCATCTACTATTTAATTAGACCCACCAGCAATTGTGTCACATTGTTATCCAAGTTTGTTTAGTGAAAGTTACTCCTGAGGATATAAAATTGTATTTTAGTTTGTTAAAGTTCTGTTTTAGACAACAGAAAACACATTACACATTAGTAGTGTTTTTTTTCCATGATCATTTTGATGCACCACGGTAGGAAAAAATACCACAGCAATTCTTTTTCAGCCTTCCAGCTTTCTTTTACGTACATAATTGCGACAATGAAGTGTCTTTATCTACAGCTAAAGCTTCAGTTAACAAATTCTTTTCATTCTTTTCTCTTATTCGAAAAATTATCTAATTTCCTAGGTTTTCAGAACAAATGACAGTCGATTATTGTATTCTATTCTTTCCACAACTAAATTTCCCTTGATGTTGTTTTTTTTCTTTTCTTTTTTTTAGGATGTGGCTCTGTGGATGAGTGATAAATGAGTTAGTGTGGTGTTCTTTGTTCTTAGAAAATAATACTTCAAAGTCCCACTCCAGCAGTTTTTAATCTTGTAAAAAGTCATCTGTATTCCCCCCAAAAAATTGTAAAAGTTTGGAGTTTTTCCCATTAAAATAAACCCTCTCATCTCGAATCACTTGGGTATGACTACACTTTCTCTTAATTGGTAATTGAAAGTCTAGAAAAGTAGTAAAGAGAAAAGTCTGTAGAAATAAAGCTCCCAGTTCTGGGCTAACACAGCTAGAAAATGCAATGTAGGGGCTAATGAAACGTCCTGCACAACGTCGTGCACAAATATGCTCCGAAAACAGCTTCATAATTGTAAAAATAGTCAAATGTGAGTATTAACACAGCTGATTTCCCAATAAAGTTGCTGTCATTTGCATAGTTTTTAAGAATGGATGCATGAGTGGATGTTTACTGTGACAAGGTTATGGCTGTAGTGTACATGTTTGAACCAAAGAGCAATTATAAAGAAGGGAAAATAAAATAATACGAGCAGGTGGAAAAATCAGAATGGTGATGTCTTTACTTTATATCACTGTCATCATAAGTAGAAATGATCTTATTATGCCTAGTTGCATGAAGGACTGCATGCAGACTGCTGAAAAGTACAATGAATGCATAAGAGAGCAGGAGAGATAAAAATCTGATTTAAATGACAGACATACCTGTTCATACGTATGCTTTTTAGATGAAAGGTTGTTATAACGTCAGATTTTCTAGTGAATTTAGTGGAAAAATCCAGCTGTTTTTGAGTTGCATTTTTTAAGCAACTGCCCGAAAGATGAATGCTGCAGACTAGTATTTCACACTGATCCCACTTCTACTGTAGTTTGAAATCTTTAACATGATGATTTACAATTAAACCAGACGTAAATAGGAGATGTCAAGTTTGCTATCTTTACAATACATCAAGAAGCTTCTCCTCTTTGTTTCTACTTTCTTGTCCACCTAGCATATGCTAATATCTTGTCATAGCTTACTACCGTATTATTTAATCAGTTTACATCATATGCAAATTTGTTGTAAAGCCCCACCCGTCAAAAGGCAGGATTGGTTTTTCCAGTCTTCCACATAGCTTTGTTCTGTCTGATCCCACCGTTTGAAACGCAAAAGTAGTACAATATGTAAAGAGCAGAAAATCTCCCGCCATAGTAGACTCAAGGCTTATTCTGTTGCTTATGATTTTCTTGAATCTGCACATATAGTCAAAAGAATGACTGAATATATTCTTTTGACTGTATGTGCAGATTTAAGAAAATGTAGCCTTTCCTGCAGCTAGCAGCAAATTTTAAACAAATCACTTAACTTTGTCATGTAATGTGCATTGTAACCTTGGTTTGAAAATTAGCATTAATGGGGGGTTTTTATTCGCTGTTTACTGGAAGATTTGTTAAATTTTTTCAATTGTTATCAGAGTGCAGCATGTCTATTATTACAGCTTCTACTGCTCTTTAGCTAGTTACAATAGTAGCACTTAGAGGGACAGCAGGGAGACATATGTTCCTCATCTTAAGTGGTGCTTTAAAATGTATTGATGATTTAAAAGCAGCTAGTAAGTGATCAATAAGGAGACGTCTCTGTCTGATTCATCATAATGGCTGTATTGGGAACAATGCCTGAACAGGGCGATAGTAATGGTGTCGGATTACCAACATTACAAGAGTTATTATGCACATTTCTACCAGATTCAAAAGATCCAGCCTCAATACTGTTTCCACTTTATTCGTGTCACCATATATTTGATTATACAAACTGTAAAGTATATGTCATTAGATGGCATATCACTAATGGTTTTAGCAGTTGGTATATTCTGCACTAAAGTTTTTGGGTTTTTTTCTCTCTCTCGCTCTGTATTTGAAATAGCAGTCACAGTCTTGGCAAAACAGCAGCAGCACTCCAACTGCCAGATGGCTGCCAACCAATGTTTGGATGTAATAAGGAAGGAGGCGAAAAGCAGCCCTGATACTTAAAGTTTATCTTTCATGACTTTAATAACCTGAAACTCTATAAAGCTGTCAAACATTTTTAAAGCTTTCTGGGTAAGATTGTTACAAAATATATCCAATGCTTGTTCAAAATAAAAAATATATTTGAATTATAGCACTATCTGAAACACTACAAAGTGCTTTCTAAGATGCTTGTTTATAATTACAGCCTTAAATACTAAATAAATGGATTTAAAATACAAGGGAGATTTGCCTTAATCGGGTGTCCCCGCTTTTTCAACAACATCTAATTAATACTTTCACAGAAACCTAATTCAGCATTGTTTAGCTTTGGCTGTTTGGCACAATCATGCAAAAATTCAAATTCCTGCTAGACGAGAGGAAAAAAAGAGCGGCATAATGTTCCAGGGCGTAAGAGCTCTCCACTTACTTTTACATGCTTTTATCTTTGTCGCCTGAAAGAGAGCCCTGTTGTTCTTTGTGCGAGTGTTAGTTTCAGCTATGTTTTGAACTGACATGACACAGCCAGGGATGTTTGTACATACAGCGTATGAATTGCCGATGAGTAAAGGCCTGCATGGTGATGTATGAGCAGAATGTCATGTCTGTCTGTTAACAATGATTTATGGACGCTTGAGGGGGAAAGCAACGCCAGGTTGTGGTAATGCAGTCGGACTGGAAAGCTACTGTAAACACATCGTATGACATCTAATAAAGGCTCACACCAAAATCCATTATAGCCTTTCACATTCCTGTGTTATGATGCTGCATAAGAAGCAGTCTTTTTCCAGAGCAGCAAAGGGGCTGCAGCGCTTCATCTAAACATCTAAGACAAACAGCGCTCCACTTATGAACTACTTCCTGACTGCATAAGTGAACTGCCTTGTAGTAGAAAAAGAAAACCAACAAAAGAGAGAGCTCAATAATAAAGAATATGTTGCCAAAATACAACTTTGAAATCTCCCATCTTTATGCTTATGATGTTTAGATGAAGATGACAGGGTCTTTTCTGGTCTGGTGGAAAGCACAGACTGGGTTTTCTGTAACCTGAAACTCAGGCTCATCAAAGAAATTCCAATAAGCAATAGAGACATTTCCCAGAGAGCATCCTATGAGGTTGCCGGTGGCAAGCAGCACTGATGGGTGGGGTCAGTGTGTCAAACTCCAATCCTACCTCATTACTCAGAGCAGGTCCCATTAATGCATCCGCCATCCGATCTGCACAAGAAAGGGGGACATGTTCATACAAAGTAAAGAAAAGGGAGAGGAATGTGAGGAGCGGGTTTTTTTATCCTATAGCTGTATAAAGTAATGCCCTCTTACTGCTGCAATGTAGGCATGCCAGCACAAGATTAAATCAATCGAAGAGCAGCTGACTGAATCTGGATGCAGTAGAGGTCAAGAATCAGCTGAAAGAACTGAGCAAAGATAGTTTAAGATTGCTTTTGCATGTGCATGTTATGAAAGTGTGCACACTGAGCACAAAAGAGGGAAGAGTTGGTTGTTCATGTGGAATCGCATAATAAGCATCCTTTTCTGGGAGTGACCTGCTTGTCTCATTATTAGGTTATTGCCAGAGGGAAGCAATGTGCAAACCAAGCAGGAAAAAAAAGACAAATAAAAAAGTACACGTACATCTTCGACTCATTTTGATCACACACTAGAAAAACACAAACAAATGGAGTTACTGTGCATTAAATAACTCCGCTCTTAAAGCACTTGCAGTCCTGATTCTGCACAATAATGATTTAAATGAACATAGGCTTCCAAAGAGAGAAAAGCCTCAGGTTCCTCTTGTATTGTCTGTAAGCTGTTTGTGTCATCCCATTTAGTACAAAGAAACCCACTATTAACCAAAGAAAATTTATGTATCCTGCATCTTGCACTGTGTATTAAACATCTTGCTCCAATATACCTTCTTTAGTTGATTTAATGCACAGTGATGAATGAACACCATGCATACCCACCGGGGTAATGAGTAAATTAAAAAGGTAAAAGGCAAATGTTCTCAAATTGCAAACAGTAGCGTGCAACATTTTATTACAAGTTTGTATAATGCTCCAGAAAAATTTGTATGTGGAAAAATGTGGTACACATTAGACAACAATGTGCAAAAATGGTTAAATGCAGAAACCAAATTTAAAATGAATACCTAATGCCGATGCTAATCTTATCAATCCTATTGCCCCAGGAGTAGAAAGCAGACATTTGAAGTTTTTTTTTTTAATGAAAAAACAAAAGAGAGCCTTCATTCCAGATTTGTTGCTCCTCTGCACCAGATTGAAGTCCCGGAGAGCTTTCCAGCACACCCCTGCTGAGATGAGCTGTGGTGGAGGAGCTGAGACTTTCAGTTGGGCTTCACTTCGTGCTTACCGACAGGGGAGAGAGGATCTTGTGGGGTTCCTTCAGGGCAGGGGGCGGGTGGTAACCCAGGACCCCTGCTCTGTTTCAGCTCAAGGTTACAGGAGGTTATAAGCAGGGGGTCCAATTCCTGGGGGGCTCCTTACTCGCTGGTTGAACCTCAATTAAAAAAACAGTCAAAATCAGCCATCTCTTAGAACAACTAAATAAATCTTAGTCATGTGCTTGTGATAAAAAGACACGAGCTAGATCTAAATAATTATAATTTATCTTTATAACCTATCCTTATAAAATACTATTCATATAATAGTATAAATACTATTGTAAAAATACTAAAATACATGATGTATTATGTAATGAATTTGTTCTTCTTTTTTTTTTTTACAATGGCAGCTGTCATATTGTGACATAAGTCTCACAACCTTTCATTTGCAAACAGCTTTTGAAAAGCATAAACTTTCAAACTGCTAAAAGAAACAATGGATGCTTGGAAGAATTCCAAATAACCAACTTTCATTTAAAGATCTTGAAGACAACAGCCATAAAGCAATTTTAAACTTCTTTTTATTTCCACACTTTATCCTGCAGCTGAGGTTAGCTGCCTTGTAGGTACAATGCAAACATTAGTGGTCTCAGTTTCATCAGCATTGTTGCTACACTTAAGTGCAGTAATCTAATCCCCTCTGAAACATAAGGGTTTCAACCTTAGCCAGCGGGCTGGGAGGAGAGCAGAGCTGAGTGGAAGTGGAGGAGGGTGTTGTCACCGCACTTCATAGCAATATGGTGTACTGTAGAAGTGGCAGGGGCCTCAGGGGCATTCAGACAAGGTTCCACAACCCGAGGTGTTAAATTCAAAACCACATTTATTATCACAAAAAATGCTTTTCTTTCAGCATCTGCTCACTTAACTTTAATTATAGCTTCCTTTCAGGGGAAGAAGGCCATTAAGTTGGGCTGGGTCCTTAACTCTATCTCCTCGGTGTGGTGTTGAGAACTGTGTTATGGCCAGATACAACTCTGATATACACAACTGATATATGGAAGGAGAAATTTATACTTCCTTCTCACCGTTCCAGTTCACATTCCACAAGAGCTGGTTGGTAATCTCAGAGGACCCTGACAAACATTTTGAAGAGGAAATGTCAAAGAAAAAGTAAACAGTAAAATATAAGTCACATTAATGACTAAAATTGCATGCTGGTTTGTGTTCCACTGAAACAAAGGTGCACTTTGGTTTGTGCAGAAGCACGTTTGTTGCACTTGGCTCATTTTTCGTCATTGTGCTAAGAGTATCCCACTGGGGTGGATGACGAGGGAGATTAACTGTGTTTCCTGTTGGTGAGGCTTTGATGTTAATTCCTTGGGGAAATGCTGTTCAGT
Source organism: Rhadinocentrus ornatus (assembly GCA_037177495.1). Classification (NCBI taxonomy): domain Eukaryota; kingdom Metazoa; phylum Chordata; class Actinopteri; order Atheriniformes; family Melanotaeniidae; genus Rhadinocentrus; species Rhadinocentrus ornatus. The sequence goes on along the minus strand of JBAMHW010000021.1, from coordinate 13,493,391 downwards.
CACATTTTCTCTTCATCTGCTCTATGTCACTCAACATGTACAACCAGCTCCAAAGTCACCAAGCCCTTCGTGCTATTATAGCTGCCTGCATTTAGAAACATTAGTCATGATAAGCATTAAGGGCAGACTATAAATCCAGACTGATGAAAACACATCTATTCTCCCTTTGTTTAAAGTGAAAGAGCACACGTTTAATTGAGAAAAACAAATGGTGGGTGGACACTTTAGCCTGTACTTTAGCTACCACTGAATGCAGGATGTAAGTATATATTAATTATCAAAGCAGGGTAGAGACAAAACAACACTGAGTGACAATTATCAAATAATTCATGACAAGTAACTCTTTAAATATAATTTTTATATGATAATAAAAATAATGTCAAGGGATGTTATTTTTTACACTGAAATAAACAATAATTCTCAAAGGGAATGAATTTTTCTCTGGTAGCATTGGGTTACAGTGATCTATGGATTAATTAGCTTATTCTAAATAAAGCCATAGGTATGTGTTACAGTATGAATGTCTCTCAGTGTTAGCCTTGAGCTGAGCTGGCAACTTATATATGGTATTGCCCCATCTTTTGTCCTATCTTGTCTGGGATAGGCTCCAACCACCCACAGTCCTGGACAGAATAAACCAGGTGCAGAAAATTGATGGATGAAAGGAAATAATTTGGCATCGCTTTGCTAGATTTTGTATTGCTGCCACAAGAAATCGTGTGAAGACATTGTCATCTTTCCGTTCATAAAGGATGGTCCAGTGAACCCTCTGCTGAATGTAATAAGGAACGAAAGATTGAATGTAGGAATTCAACCAGGTCACATCATGGCTGCCACCTAGATATGTCCGGGTCATTTAACTCTGTTAGGATTCTTAGGATCTTATCAACAACAAAAAATCTATCCCAGGAAGTAATTTAATGATCAAGTTAAAGTTGCAGCATGCGTGTGGTTTAATTTTATAGCTACTTTCTGTTATTTGCAGTTTGAGTAATTTTTTATTTTGCATTTAATCAATGTATTACAGCTGCATCTTGCTGATCATTACCTTGTGTTAGTAAACTGATATCTTTCAGCTTTCCCTTTTGTCCAGGTCACTTCTGCCTTCAACAAACTAAGATGGTGGGGCCAAATTGGCTGATAACAGCCTTTAAACAGTTGTCTACCACCTGGTGGGTGACATCACACAGCTAGTGATACTCAAGCAGAGGTGGAAAGGTTTGTAACCTTCTATCTTTAAACAGCACTTGTGTAAAATAAACAATATGTCCAAATGCTTGTACACAGATTTCAATTGTGAAAATCAGGGCTTCCCCTAACAATCTGTTTCGGCTGAAGTTTAAAGCGATGGCACACATGATCTGTTGTGAGTTCTACATTGAAGGAGTGTCACACATTGATCTCTGTGTTTACTGAACTGAAAGCCCTGAGGAAACAACCCAGATAATTAGGCCTTTATGCAAAGAAGGCAAATGTAAGGAAATCATCAAAATATAGGGTTTTTAAATAAGTACGACAGAGTTGAGGTGTAGCCTCTTGGCCATACATAATTAATGTCCAGCAGAGTTGAAAATCATCTTTTGCCTTTATATAATAATGGGAGCAGAACACACTATTACCAAATGAAAATAAACTAAGCAGATCATGAAAACGTATGTACTGTATCTACAATCTTCAAAATACTTTTCCTGCCAAACAAAACAGTCAACAAGAAGGAGAACAGTTTCTTGTCCTTTGATTACAGAAACAGCAACATTAACTGTCCTCTATTTTAAGAACAGACCATTTTAAAGAGCTGTGTTGTTTTAATTGTAAGCTCTTAAATACTGTACTGACCTTGAAAAAGTTCAGGAAAAATAACCAAAATAATGAGAAGATGGTATACTGTGATTATTGTGATATGGTGGTAGTGCTGGATATTTTGGGAAATGGCACAAGCCGTGGGCGTAAGGACCCAAATGCAGGCAGACGAGGCAGGACGCAGACCGGTGCAGGTAAAAAGGTTTTAATAAGGAATAACTTAACTTACAGAAACAAAAGATTCTGGTGGCAAGACATGGACTAAACTGTCACAGAAACAGATATGGCGACAGAAAGCAGAAAGCAATGGACTGGCAAGCAGGAACTGAAACCAATGGACTTAGATACAATGAACCTAAATACATAGAATTGAGCTAATTAACCAGGTAAACTAATGAGCAGAAACCAGAAAACAGAACTAAACATGACCCTAAACAAGAAACCAAGAACATAAACCATGAAACATAATCATAACAAAAATCAAACACATGCATCAAGAACAAACCGTGACAGGATAAATTTATATATTTTCATTGCATGTGTTTTCTTTCTTTTTGGAGATTTTCTCTTACTGTAGATTTAACTACAACAATATAAAAAACATATTTTTTAAGAAAAAATATTCTATTACCGTGAAGCCTCTGGTCACCATGGTAGCTGTCAGATGTCTTTCAAACGGTCAGTGTGATTGACAACTGGGATGTGAAATTTAAAACCTAGAGGAACATATGGAGCTTGGAGGAGCATAAACAGGTTCAAAATTCCAATAAGAAGACTCAGAAGTAGGCAATTAACAGCTCTAAATGTAAATCAGTTGCATGTACTATACTCTTACTTTTTTCCGGTCTGTGAATACTGGTGATGCTGGTGACCCCGCAACTGTTTTTATTTTGAGAATTGGAGTGAAGCCAAGCATGGCTGCAATCAACCCTTTTGCTCATCAGCAAATGCCCTGTCTTCTGCGTGTATATTGGCTTCATCTTCTGAAGCTTTTTTTCTTCTTTTCTTTTCTTCTTGTTACCTAAGACTGAATTTGGCAGCACTGAGCAAAATAAAAAGATGCATTATACATTTCCAGAAAGCATTGTTCCATTTATCTAGTTTTTCATTGTCAGTATCAATTTAAGATCCCAGCCCCTGGTCAACTCATGCACTGATGTCTCTTTAGAAAACATTCTGCATTTATTCCTTTATTTTTGTGTTGAGAGACTCCAGATTGGACAGGGTTGATGAGATGACTGTGATTTACCAGATGGCACATTGTGTGTTCTTGTTTCTTGGCAGTGTGACCCTTTTGAATATTGAGATGATAGACCAGCTTGGATTTTCTGGAAAAAAAGTGTCAGATTTCTTGGAGTGAGTTTATTGATCTGTCACCCTTTGCATCCGACTGGTTGTGCTGTTGTCACTGACGGTACACATCCTGCTGGATGAAAATAAAAGGTACAGAAAACAGGATAACTATATCATCAATCCCATAGCCACTTTAAACAGACAGTTTGATAGCATGCTTAGGTATGATGAAACATGTGTGCTTTATATTATTCTGAATATTGATACAATACTATTTTCCAGAACAGGTCTAAAGATATCAAGCGGTCTTTGTTCAGCCTGCACAAATCATACACTTCAAATTAGAAAAGGGCAGTTCCCAGCTCCTCAACTACAACATATATATCCCTTAGACATTTCCTCAATAGGCAGAAAAACATATCTGGCGTCCAGGCCTGTTTAATGTAGTATATAAGCTAATTCAAACAGGCCTCAGCACAGGTTGTATCGTTTCATCAAGGGACCTGGACCCTTTCATTAACCTCTTACCACAGTGAAGGAGAAAAGAAGCAGCTGGACTGCATTTGAGCACAGACTGACTCTGCCATGTGTTTGGCCGGGAGTGTGATGTTAAGGAGAGCAAATGATGTAGGGAAGGAAAATTCCCAAAAACGAAACACTTGCCTAGTAACAAGTACTCATCTAATAGATGGTGGAAGAATGAAATATTTCATCTAAACTAAAGGGGGGTGGGGGTGGGGTGGGGGGGCTTGACCAGACTGTCTGAGGGCAGTTATTTTGTCTCTGCGGGCAGATGGATATGCAGTATGACTGTTTATTAGATGATCTCAGTGGAGAGAATAAGGTAGTGGCAGGGGTGCCACCTTGAGGTTTACAAATGCACTTAAATTTATTTAGTCATGTCTGAAATAATTAGACAATTTTAACATCAATAGAAAACAGAAAAATGAAATAAGTAAATCTCCATTTTGAGTTCACTCTTAATTAGCCATTAGTATAAGTGGGACCAAAACTGGTATGTATGCGTGGAGCATTTCATTTCCAAACTCCTTGGTGAGTCTGTACATGTTCTCAGTCTTTAATAACTCAGTGACTTTGCTTATTATGGCTCCAACCATAAAACAGCAGTTCCTGCATCTTAGTCCCTACATGTACTGCACCCCTTTCTGCACTAGACAAAGGGGGCGGGTTACATGTCACAGGTAGAAACAGTGGGAAAACATTGTCGGTTCAGCCTGTTACTGTGCAGGACACAAGCTAGCAAATTTATAGAAGTATTAAACATTAAATGTTCTGATGCAGTTGCGATTTCGTGGCAGGGAAATGGGATAGTTAATAACTGTCTCAGTGAGCAGCTTTCAAGCTATAGATGTGCTACAATTAGGTCAAACTGGCTGGTGCATTAGCAGAAGGACAAGAGGCAGTTTCAGGACTTTTATTCTCTGGGATGGGCGAGACGCAGCATTAATCACAGTAATGTTGCTGCAGTGGCGATAGAGACAGCCCATGACGCCTCCTCTGCATAATATTCTAAAGTGAACACTGCAATCTGCTGCTAATTTATGTACTGCTACCAGGGTTGTACAGTATAACTTTCTGGGAGATGCTTACAGCTCTGTAGCTCGCAGAATGGATAAGAGTACATTTGGCTCAGCAGGGAGACTTTACTTTTGTGACTGTTGTGGTTAAAGATCTGCAGACTTTGATGAAGTCTGCATTGCATCTGCTGCAGTATGAAGTCTGAAAGAGTGTGGCATTATTACCATTTATTTTCCCCCGATACATAAAAAGATTTCAAATTAGACTTTAGAAGTACTCAATAACTTCGGAATGAAAATAAATGCACTCTCATGTCTTTCTGTTACTCTTGTGCAGCAACTTTCTCTCCAACAAAGTAATTCCTTTGCATTTTTGTATTTATTAATGATATTTCTGCTTTTTTTATTCATATAAGTTAGAACAATTTACCACATTAACAGTTTTAAAGGAGAAAATGAACTATCATTGCTATTAATTAAATGCACGCAGAGAATGCCAACAGTGCAGCTTAAGAACTATTAATATTTTTTCCCATATTGATATGCTGCAAATGAACTAAATGACTTTTATTTATTGCCTTGACATATAAACACAAATTCTCCAAGAACATGGATATAAATGCATCATAACATCATAATGCATATGGCTCAATAATTCTCAGTGATGATGGAAATCTGCACTTTCTGGTGCACATAATTAGATTTTATCTATTAAAGCTGTTCATTAGAAGGGATACCTCACTTGTTTTACTAGAGTAATTATGTTCTCTGCAAGTTCAATCAAAATAGTATAGACAGACTGAAGTTAAAATTCCATGACATTTCAAATTGTAGTTGCCCTTGTTTTCCTTGTCAAGTATAAGGTCAGAGGAGTCCTGCACATCACTGGAATTTTGTGATTATTTTAACAAAGCTGCTCTTTTCTTTTCACAATAAACAATGTGTGTATCTGTGTCAGCATTGCAAGATGGACTCAGCTGCAAATTACAGATGGAACAATTTGAACACCAGACAGCATTAGATTGAAATACAAGATTCAATAAGCTGTTCTTTGGGTAACACAGTATTCCACAATTTAAGAAAACGTACACTGCCAAAGACTGTCTCCTCCTCCACAGGTCTTCATGGGAAAAGACATGCCAGTTTATGCCATTCGTCAGATCTGCTGAAGCAGCAGTGCACCTCCTGATACTTCCCATCTCCAATGCTGACAGTCGGCCTGATATGGGAAGCAGCGAGCAAGAGTCAATTAATGGCCTATATATTTAAAAGACAGCATGGGTTGGATTAGATGTGAAGAACAGAGGTTGGAAAATTTTCTGAATGTTGTCTAGGAAGCCATATAAAAACAAAATCAGACACTAGGAAAACTTAACAGGCGCATACTGCATTGAAATATAAACATGGCAACAAATATGACTGGTGATTAAATGATTTGGTTAACAAGACATGGCAGAAACTCGTAAGAGAGAGTGAACATGTATTTACAGATGTCATGATGATGATATTTGGGTAAAAAGAAGTTGACGTTAGTCAGACAAAGATATCAGTAAAATGGCAATACAATACAAAACAAGAATGGAGAGGTGTTCCCAAGCTTTTAGTGAACAATCAACATAAATTATATGCATGTAAGAAAACTGAGAAAATAGTTAATTTTATCTAAAATTGCAACACTGAGGTCAAGAAAGACTAAGACTGACATTTTTCCTTAGTCTGTATTTAAACATATGTCAATCACTTTGGTCAGAGCAGTCTCAGTGCTGTGGTGCTGTCTAAAACCTGACTGGAAGACATCACAGCAGTTGTTATGTGTTAAAAATCATTTAGCTGATGAAAAACGGCTTTTTTGACGATCTTATTTAGAAATAAAATATTTGAGATTGGCCTATAGTTGTTCATTTGTGTCTTATCTAGATTGTCCCCTTTTAGCAGAGGCTTGATTACAGCTGTTTGTAGAAGCTGTGGGAAGACGCCTGAAATTAAAGACAAGTTCCCAATCTGAAACAGATCTAGCTCTAGAGTCTTTGAGACCTTTTTGATAAAACCTGTGGGCAGGATGTCCAACCAGCAAGAGGAGGAGTTCAGTTGACGTAAGATGTCGCCCAGATCTTTGCTGTTAATGGGATTAAACTGTGTCAAGGTGTTTAAACTTGTTTTCTATGGACACAGTATGTCTCTTGAGCCTGCTGTTGATGAACCAACTGTTTGTCTAATATTCTGGAATTTGTCTGTGAAGAATTTAGCAAACTCATTGCAGGCCTTGGTTGAGTAGAGTTCAGGGGCTACTAACACAGGAGGGTTTGTTATCCTGTCGACAGTTACGAATAAGGCCCAAGCATTATGACAGTTTTTCCTAATAATGTCAGAAAAATAAGACTTCCTTCATCAGTTGTAAATTATAAGAGTGATGTTTCTCTTTATACATGTCATAATTAACCTGTAGAATTGCTTTTCTCCATCTGCACTTGGCTCTCCGAGTTTAACCTCACCATGGTGAAACACTCCCTGCAACACCTCCCTAGGTGCGAGTAATAGTCACAGCCCAACTTTTTATTTCCATTTGATGACAACATACAAAATGACCAATATAAGATGTATTTAATGTGAGGCCAAACAAAGCACTATAAAAGCATTAACTGTTCGGTAAATCTCTTAGGTGAGAAAAAAAAAAGGGGGGGGGGCATGCATAACACTTACAATATAAAAACGCTTACAAATCAGCCAACTCATCTCAATGCACACACAAACACGTTACCTTCATTATTATTTCAGAAGGGCAATTCATTCACAGATAAAAGCTTTAAAAGTACCAGCCTTTGTTACTCAACGGATAATAAATTTCTAGCACAGGGATGTGTATGTTTTCAGCTTCAGAGTTTGTGTACCATTTTACTGCATCCTAATGCACCCCCCACCCCTACACACACACACACACTGAAATTTCTAAATTTCTCTCACTACATGATGACATACTAATTAATGAAGTAAGTTGTCCACAGTATGTGGTCCGATAAGTGTATACATGTTTATACTTATACTTATACTTATACTTACTGGTATATGAAACATACAGAATCGTTGTGCAGTGAGGATCTTTTAGTATGGTTTACATAGAAAAGGTGAACGTCTAACTTGACCATAGCAGGTTTTTGGAGTCTGGTAAGAACAAATGCAAACATGAATACAAATATGCTATTGAATAACCATTCCCTTAATATCACAGTAATGAAAAAGTTATTTGAATCAGACAGAGAGGGCAGGTGAAGAAATTAGATTAATAAAATGAAAATTTTCTGAAAAATAACAGAAAAGTAAAAAACTGCATTACGAAAGTCTCTTGGATGTAACTGGCTGGTAGAGAATGAAATGTTTATTTAACCTTGAAAGTAGGCGTATAATATTATTTTTACTCATAATTCAGAGTTTTGTTTTTTGGGGTATTTTTTAAGGATTACAGCAATTAATATCAAACATTTATATGGAAGCATTTTTACAGTGAAGGTTGTATTCAGATGAGCTACACCTCTGCTGTCTGAAAACCCAACAATGTTTTCCTATTTTGTCTTTATTTATTCATTGAATCCCCCTGAGGAGGCCAAGCAGATGGGAATACAGCTGTGTAAAGTCAGAAAATAATCTTTTTTAATTACAACCATAATCTGTAGGACAGACACAGTTCTTGTGTTGCACATATCACACAGTACAACCCAAAAGGATCATTCATGTATAAGGTGTTATTTTAGTTATCAACAGATTATGTGCAGAATGGGTGAGAGGGAGTTACAAAGAACACAATTCTTCTCAGTTCTTTTCTGTTGTTAATGAATCGTGTCAATGCAGACAGGCAAGCCATACTGGTCCCACACAAAAAAAGGCTTTCCTCACAGAGGCAAAACTCAATAAATATTGCTACTTTCAGCTCACCCCAGTAAACTGAACAAATGCAACTGAATTGAACTGTAGAACAATGGAAGCACATTGAAGCTTATAGATCACCACCAACAGACACCCACAATTTTATCAAAAGCTTAAATTGCAATAAATGAATTGAAGTACACATTTTCCCACAGTTCTTATTGAGTTTTAAGTCAGCCAGTAATCAGCTGTGAATTTAGATTTAGATTAAAGCTAAAACTCAAAGTGTAACATTACCAGATAGATGTAAATCAAAATGGATTTCATTTAATTGTTTCAGAATTTCTGCTATGCATCATTTTCCTGAAATTTCTAATGCTATGTATGATTATGGTCATAACCACAGGTTAAGCAAGCTTAGTAAGGAGTGTGTGCGTGTGTGTGTGTGTGTGTGTGTGTGTGTGTGTGTGAAGTCTATGCTCAACTTTGCCTTTTAAAGCATCTGCAACTAGCAGTCATTCCAGGAAGCAGATCTTTTCCACGAATGCCACCATAGTTAGCATAGACTTAAAGTTTTGAAATAAACAATAGCAACTCTATTTTTGTGTCTTATATGTTTGCATCGAGCCCCAGTTTCCAGTCTCAGCCAGTTCTTAACAGCTTTATAGCAATCTTTATTACAGTTAATACTCCTCCAGTCCACAGTTTTATGCATGATAACCAATCCCCATATGCACAGATGTGTTGTGCCTCACTAGTTGGTTCTTATTATGTGTGAAGCTACCAGGGAGACCCCACACTGAGAAGCCCCATCTCAGCTCACCACTTCCACTGAGCCACCAGCTGTACAAATGAGTGAAGCAGTCTCTTCACAATGATTCTGCCAGTGCAGTCCTTATAGTAATGAAATCTTTTTTAAGAGGAAGATGCTGAGCTGCTGCTCTGTGGATATGCAGCTCACACAGGACAAACAGAACTGGCATACAGTAAACTGTCCTGATCCTGGCTGCAGCTTTATCACATTTGACCACAAAAGCCGATTAATGGATTTCACCCAGTTAGGAAGAGTAGGGAAAGCATGCCCGTCTTAGCCTCGCTCCCCAAAGAACTTTCTAGAAGAATCCAAAGAGTCAGCACTCAGGGTAAGAATGGAAACGTGTGCAGCATCAGAGACAACTGGGACTGATGGAAATGAATCAGTTTAACTGAAGTGTGGTTGTTTACTGAACTGGAGAAGTGGCTTGTACTGCTTGTGAGAGGTGATCCATCACACTGAACTTGATATTTACCTCCAGTGTGGTCAGTTACTTCTCTCTTAATAGCATAGCGTCTTAAGAAAGTGATCATCAGTTAAATGCTTGGTTATACAAAGATTTCATAGTGAAAAACACTGCTTCTTACATATGCTAAGCATATCTCATTTTTAAGGAGCAGATATAACATTTATGTATTTCAATTATTCTTAGTTAGGTTTAAATTCACATCTCTAGCATTGAAATTAACCAGCCTTGTCTAATATGTAATCAGTATGTTTGTTCACAAGTCCAATAGAGTGGTGTCAATAACAGCTCAGAACTTATGAAATGATCACATTTTTCATAATGACAAAAAACCTTTAACCACACATTCATCAAAAATTGTATCCTGAACCCTTACTATATATTTTTCTTTAATATCTAATCCTAGCCATGGATTGTGTCATGCCTAACCCAAACAGACCAAGTGATAGTAAAGTGGGGAAGTGAAAAGTCATTATAATGTCAACTTCATTGTTTGGTTGAAGAGCAAGCTAAAGTAAGATATTTAGCTTGACAAAGTTAGCTAATATTAACAAATCATTTGCCATTTTTGAAGCAGCACTGAAGACTTTTAGACAGTTTCTGCTTTTTTACAGTTTGACTGGGGTCAGTGGACCAAGCAAGTTAATGTAATATATGGTAGCTTATCTTATCATCAGTTTTCTTTTTAATTGCTTTGACAGACTGTAATTGACTGTCAATGTAAAAGGTAAAAATAAACTGAGTCAGCTCACATACTTTTTTTATTACTGTTTTGTGTCAGTTGCTGATTAGTATGAAATGTTCATTTATTTAGTTTTAAGGAATATAGATACCTTTGCTGAGGGGTAACATGACAATGCATTCCTAAAAAAATGCTCCAAATAGTTGAATAATGGAGATGATTAATTGCTCCACTTTTTTAATTGCTCATGAAACATGAGATAATAAAAAAGAAATACAATAAAATGATTTTAAAAAGTAAAAAAAATAATCAAAAATGAGCAGATATTTAAAGAAAAAATGTATAAAAAGAAACATTATTATTGTTTTTAGGGGGAAAAAAAACTTTTCCTGGTTGTAGTAAATATTCATATAGAATGGCCTTAATGAGACCTTAAGAGACTGTTGTCAAAGGGAATAAATTGTATCTGTGATCCTACTTTATAGCTCCCAGCATTAGTTTTCCAAAGGTTATAGGTTTCATTCCCCTTGTAACATATTTAATGAGTGGAGCTGGCTGAAATGTTGGAGGTCCAGAGTTAGAGGAAGGAAATCCTACGAGAGTTAACTTGAATATTTAATCATTAACCTGTGTTCAATGACCTCAGTTTTGATTATGCAAAGACATAATTGATACATCTTGGATAAAAGAGATTGCCCAAACAATTTTTCACTTTCTGCAAACTTCCCCTTAGACCTGAAAGATTTCACCTGAGCTTCAATTTGATTAAAGCAGCTGCAGTTCAGAGGACCCCACTTTCTTCTCTTTAAGATCAGTAACATTGTCTTCCTCTGAGGTTTAGCAGTCTAACAGCACTTCATTATCATGTCTAGCACCTGTCTTCTTTTAATACTCTGAGACAAGATTGGTTTCTTATGAAGGGGAAATTGTGAACCTGAGTTGCTTCATTTACTTGCAACTGGGCAACACATCACACTTGAATGCAAGAGAAAACCTTGTATTTGAATCATGAGAGATCTTAAAGAATAAAGAAATCAACAAATACAGTATAACAAGCAACACAAAAGAAAGGTTAGACCTAGATTACAAGAAATTGTTAAGCTATAATATCTCTGGGAGCTGCAGCAGAAGGTGTATGTTAACAAGGCAGGGAAGCTCTTTATTTGGCTCTTAGACTGATTAATAGTTGTAGACTACTTACAGCCTAGACAGGTTTGGAGTGCAATTAATCAAGAATTTTATTGTGGGTCTTAAATCAAGAACGAAAATTCTGTGCTCAAGTAATATTCAGAATATTAACATCATTATTTTTGAACAGGTCCTGTTTTTCCCTATAGCCCTTTTGTGAAGAGCAGTTATATACTCACAGTAGCTGAAGTGTACTCTGAAGCATCTGAGCTGTGTCTGTGTCAAAGGTGTCTGCGTAGATAAGATGATACTTTGACAAATACCCTCAAATACATAAACTTATGACTCAAAATGGAGAAATGTGATTTCAATTTGAATGTGTTTTGCATGCAATGGTGAATAATCTGGATATTCTGTTAAAGTCCACAATAGCCTGTTAAAATTTCCAAACAGGAACTTGGAAATAAAAAGTGTTTCCCACAATCTAATTAACAATCATGTTTACTCTTATAATAGATGGAAATAAAGTAAACTATGCTTGTGTAACTTTTTCCATCAAAATGGTAAACGAGGAAGTCATTATCCTGGATTTCTGCCTACATCTACTGCTTGTGTTTGACTTTACAGCCTCAATCAGACGATACCATTGATTTGCTTGTGTTATTGTGCATCTCCGCTTGCAGGCACTGATGCATCTAAAAGCAGAAAAATAAATCTCTTATGTGGAAACCACAGAGAGAACCAGGGGAGCTTGGCTGCAGCACAAAGATCTGAAAAAATAACTGACTGTTCGGCTCTGTGTTTATCACTCATCACATGAAACGCTGTACTGAAAAAGCAAAAACTGTGAGTGAGTGCCGATGCTTGGCGAAAGATCAAACAAAGCATCAAAGTGACATGTCATTCTGTCACATTTAAGATGCTTCTACATTACATAATAAACATCTTTCTGCCACTATACGTTTAATGTTTTTATGTTCAGTATGAAATTATCTATATTAAACTCAAAGTATGAATTATGCTTTAAAAGAAATAAAGAAACCATATCCCCCTAAAAACAGAAAGGGTACTTGAACATAAGGACACTACCACTGCTCTAACTTCATTCTCAGATGGTCTTCCAGCTTCTGCTGACCACAGATTTATTTTCCTGAAGCTCAAACATCACATGTGTAAATGCAAGGACCCTGTGCCCTGTGGGTAAACACACAACAAGGACATATACACTAATATACACAATACACAGAGTAAAATTCGCTTATTGGAAAATAAGACTTTTTTCATTTTTGAGGTATTGTGCTTTTTTCCCCCCTGTCTTTACTGTATGGGATTAAGTGCTGCCTACTGCTTTTATAGTAAACATGGTGTCAAGAAATGACAACTGTAAGACTTGAAGCCTTGGTGACTAAATGGGAATGACTACTGATGAGTTCTCTTTCAATAGAAACCTGTTTAACTCTGCTGAGTAATGTGCCAGATAAAATAAATGATGGATAGAAAATGTGTTTGTTTATTTACTCATGGCATTTAGGAAGTAATGCTGCTTGGCAAGTGATTCGGCCTTCTGTTGGTATATATGCAGACATCACAAATTTTAATTACTCACAATAAAGATGAATCAAACATACTTTGCAGGCAGTTGACTGTAAAAAAAAATCAGTAATAATAAGCCAAAACAAATCAGGCTTTTGTGTGGCCACTCTTTCCTCTTTCTATAAATCATTCCTGTAGTTCTTGTTTTCCTTCAAATACCCACCTCTTTTTCCTGTAACCTTGCCTCTCCTGCTTCTTTTGCTTCCCCCTCACAAACTTTAATGATGCCACTTTACCCTTCAGTCTCATTGCCTCATGCCCTTACGTGTCTCCATCCCATTCACAAAGACATGTGGGTCTAGACTCAGAGGTGTCCTCTTTGTCATTGGCAGCGATGACCTCAACGTTCCCCCCTGGCACAAGGTCGATTATTCACTGCACGGGAACTACACCTGTGTCCCTCGTGAATCTGCCCGACAACCAGCAGCCAGAAAAAAATGAGTCCATTACCACGGTGGTGCCAGGTGATGGATTTCATGTTCATGAGTGGAATGCAGGTAAAAACCTGGGCGAGCCACTGAAGGTGACCCTCACAGCTAAGGCATTTTTAGCAGTCGTACGTGCAAAGACTCAGACTCCCGCGAGGGTGTATCAAAAGAGTAGAACACTGGTTTCCATGTCAGACTTGTTTGTTTGTTGTGGGTTATTGTTGTGCATGCTGTAAACCTGAAAGACCTTGAGCTGTGAATTCCTCAATAAGATGTTCCCTGGTGAGCCATAATGCCTGTGTAACCGCTATTAGAACAATAAAAACATAGTCCACTGCCTTTTGCAAAGAGCTTGCTCTATGGTGTTTGAACAGTGATGTAATTAAACCTGTACCAGTGAATCTTTGACCAGTCAGAATTGTATGAATTATTTCTGTTACTTCTCAACCTTAACTGTGCACCATCATTCAGACTAATATGATAAAAATTTATAGGCACCATAAAAGACTACTGTGAAGTGTTAAAATTGATTCTAGCTGGGGTCTGGTAGCAGGGAAGTAATGCCTTTCGTAGCACATTCACACTACCCACTAGTGAGGTGGCATCTGCAGTGCTCAAGGCGGGATGGCAGCCATGCAGGATAGCACCAAACCAAGCTGTTAGGCCTGCTGTCTCCTAATATATTCCAGTGTGGCAGCACAGTCTGTGAACCCCATGCAAACAGCACTTCAGGTCAACAGATATGGTCAATACATGCGGTCAGAACATGTGGTCAGGACAACAGTTGCACTAGAGCATAACTAACAGACTTGGTGATAGGGTATTTTGTCTTCCTCCTTGCCTACTTCTCTGCAGCCCTACACCCTCATATGTATGCGTGAAGCTATATGTCCTTTTGTTTTTTGGTCACATATGGAAGATGCTGCCAATAGTCTTGGCTGCCAATATATGAGACAGGTGAGACATGTAGCGGGAACAGGCAGGTTTTTGGAACAACCTCCCCTCTCTGTAACTTTGGACCGTTGATGTGTATGTCTTGATACCAGCGTGTGTCAGCTGTCCTCAGCATGCAGAGGCACTGAAGTGTACAGCTCCAGTCTGCTGCTTCTCGGCCTTACTAGTTTCCCAATCGCTTCTGGGCCATCCAACCAGGCCAGACATGGCACAGGCAGAGGACTAACGCCACACGACTAAGGCTTGGTCACCCAGTTTTTGATTTTGCTCAAAAATTAAACCTGTTCTTGCGCTTGCTCACAACCAAGCCATTAACTGTAAATCAAATCCCCCCTTTTTAATTCATATCCCCGAATGTTTTACTGATTAATGATTCCTTATTTCTCTGGAGCTTGTAAAAAAATAAAACAAGCATGAAGAGGGTGATTCTGTGATGTCTTGGGTCAAAATTCTAATTATTCCATGAAGTGGTCAGTTTGGAGGTTGCTATGGAAATGAGACCACCAAGTAATGAAATGCACTTAGCGGGGTTAAGCAACACAACTGTGAAACATTTAATAGTATGCTTAGTGTTTTATGAGAAGTTTTACTGCCCATCTGCCACGGGCACAGCTGCAAGTGCTTACATTTACTGAAATGTATAAGACTCCTTTAGACATATCATAAAGTTGCTCTGTTTATAGAAGTGAATATTTGCTTCTCTTTTATGTTTAATCGCCAAGAAGATCAGATGAAGCCACGTTAATGTGAATGAGCTACAATCTATGAACATTTAATAACATCTCTTTACACAGTTAGGCTAAAACAGGCACAAAATCAGTTAATGAATGTTCTTACATACCATTACAGAAACCGCTTTATCCTCTAATCTTGTTATGTTTAATGATGTCTAACTAGAGCCTTTGACTTGTGACTAATGGGCATGTCAGTAAATGTGAAAATTTGTGCATGGAGCATACTGTACCTCAGTGTCTGTCATTAATCAAAAAGACCAAGGTCGTGTGATTTGGATCAATTTGAAAAACATAAAGACCTATAGGGCACATGGTCAGATGGTCCAGAATCATGTTCATGGGACCAGTGTTTTTCTTCTAAACATATTTGTGAACTGCATGAAAGTCAGGACAGTTTTTTGTTTCAGGGCAAATGGAGTAAGAAACTCACACGAGGAATTTCCCTTCTGTGGTTACATTTCAGTGTTTTTTAAGTTTACTTTTGCTCAAACATAGATTTGAGAAGACTTTGTTGGTAAATAAAGGGGTGGCATTAATATCTGCTTATTCACTGGAATGTTCTGTTAACATTCTTAGTTTTTTAAAATATTAATTATGATGTATAGTTTGAGAAAATGGGAATATGCAGTGAATGTCTGTGCTATATAGAATAGTACTGAAGACGAGGTTGAGGGAAAAAAAAATTGGAGGCTCCCTGATTGGTGGTGGGTAAAATAGCACCGCCTGAAGGCCCAGAGATGAATTATGTATCTAAATCAAAAAGACAAAGCATGTCTCTTCACAAAGCCTCAGCACACCCACTTACTGAGTATTATGAACCCAAACAGCTGTGTATCCATTTATTTGGTGTCAAAATAAACAGATTATTGTGTGAATTTATGAAGGTTTTTAAACATTTGTGTACTGATCCTTAACAGCAATAACAGTGATAAATGGGTTCTTCCCAGTCTCCTCAGTAGTGAATGCAAAGCAAAATCACACATGTTTATTGTATTAATATTAGTTCTTGGGGTGGGAGGTGGGCATATAAAAGCCTTTTGTTTACACTTGGATCACAGATTGGTCCTTTAAGCCTTGCCCCTACAGTTCTAATGATGAACTTGTGTGTTATAACATTTAAACAGGCAGGTCCAGACAGCCTTTCATAACTCACAAAGGTTATTCTCTGGCAGCAGATATAGATAAATGTCAGCAATGCTGGTGAGGTTTTGCTGAAATAGAGCAGATATGATGCTGCCTGCTGATATTTTCAGAGCCTAGTCTGAGGGAGGGGGTGCAAGAATCTCCCACTGTAATTCTTGTCCAGCATTTGAACTGATACAAGGTGCCAACCCCAGAAATGCCAATCAAAATTAGTTATATATTTATCACAAATCAAGCTAACACAGTTTTACACTCGAGTTGCTGTCTTTTCTTTTTTTTTCTTTTTTTTTTGTCACTTGCTTTTTGAGAAAAAATTATTTAATGTTATATATTTATGGGGAAAAAGATATGAGAAATCTTTGTATCATTATGTTTATCATTACTTGAAAAATACATTTTCAAGATCTTACCATAAAGAGATTTTGATGCTCATCAGGCTAGAAAACATTACAAAACTGTATCCGTATATTTGTCAGACTGTTTTTATTTATAAATTTTTATTGTTATTATTTTACATTTATTCATACAGGTTTAACTCATTGAGAAATAGTGTCTTATTTTCAAGACTGACTTGTCCACAAATTCATGTTGACAAACAGGTTTAAGTCAAGATAACTGCCAAATTCAAAAGAAGTGAACAAATACAGCATCACTGTCACCAAAGGTAACTTCTAGCAACCAAAAGCTAATCTAGCAACGCTGATAATCATATACACGAGTCCACCCAAAAAAAATCATGAAGTCATGAGCTTGGCAGCAAGGTTGTTGCGCTCTAATAATTACATTTTTGCCCATCTGCATCAGACGAGTTAGAGGACTCGGGAAATGTTTGTGAGAGGCGCCAAGCTGGTGTGGGCATGCTCATTGCCCCCTGGCTTGGCGCCTGTACATTGGGGTTTATTGGACGAAAGGGTAGCCTCCCTCCGCCTTCAGGTCGGGGGACGGGTCCTGACTGTTGTTTGTGCTTATGCACCAAGCAGCAGTTCAGAGTACCCACCCTTTTTGGAGTCCTGGAGGGGGTGTTGGAGAGCATTCCTTCCGGGGACTCCTTCGTTCTGCTGGGGGACTTCAGTGCTCACGTGGGCAATGACAGCGAGACCTGGAGGAGCGTGATTTGGAGAAATGGCCCCCCTGATCTAAATCCGAATGGTGTTTTGTTGCTGGACTTCTGTGCTCATCATGGATTGTCCATAACGAACACCTTGTTCAGGCATAAGAGTGTCCACATGTGCACTTGGCACCAGGACACTCTAGGCCGCAGTTCAATGATCGACTTTGTACTCGTATCGTCTGATTTGCGGCCTCATGTCCTGGACACTCAGGTGAAGAGAGGGGTGGAGCTGTCAACTGATCAACATCTGGTGGTGGGTTTGCTGAGATGGTGGGGGAGGATACCGGTTAGGCCTGGCAGACCCAAGCATGTTGTAAGGGTCTGCTGGGATCATCTGGCAGAGTCCCCTGTCAAAAAGAGTTTCAACTCTCATCTCCGGCAGAGTTTCAACCATGTCCCGGTGAGGTGGGGGACATTGAGTCCAAGTGGGCTGTGTTCTGTGCGTCTATTGTCGAGGCGGCCAGCCGCATCTGTGGCCATAGGGTTGTCGGTGCCTGTCGTGGCGATAACCCCCGAACTCGTTGGTGTCCTATCGGGCCTTTTTGGCCTGTGGGACTCCGGAGGCAGCTGATGGGTATCGGCGGGCTAAGCGGAGCGCAGCTTTGGCAGTCGCTAAAGCAAAAACTGGGGCATGGGAGGAGAGGCTCAGGAGGGGAAAGCAGTGCTCCGTCAACACTGTGTACAGTGGGGATGGGGGGCTGCTCTGGATGCTGTAGGGCTGTCTTGGCTGACACGCCTCTGCAGCATCGCGTAGACATCAGGGACAGTTCCCCTAGACTGGCACACTGAGGTGGTGGTCCCCCTCTTCTAAAAGGGGGACCAGAGAGTGTGCTCCAACTACAGGGGGATCACACTCCTCAGCCTCCCTGGTAAGGTTTATTCAGGGGTGCTGGAGAGGAGGGTTCATTGGATAGACAAACCTCGGATTGAGGAGGATCAGTGTGGTTTTTGTCCTGGTTGTGGAACAGTGGACCAGCTCTACACTCTCTTCAGGGTCTTTGAGGGGGCATGGGAGTTTGCTCAACCAATCTACATGTGTTTTGTGGACTTGGAGAAGGCATTTGACCGTGGGGGGTACATTGGGAGTATGGAGTCCCGAACCCACTTGTACGAGCTGTCCGGCCCCTGTACGACCGGTGTCAGCGCTTGGTCCGCAATTTTTGCAGTAAATCAAAATTGTTTCCAGTGAGGGTTGGACTCTGTCAAGGCTGCCCTTTGTCACCGATTCTGTTCATAACTTTTATGGATCCGGTTTGGTGGCCTCAGGATTGGGTCTCTGCTCTTTGTAGATGATGTGATTCTGTTGGCTTCATCGGGTCGAGATCTTCAGCTCTCACTGGAGCGATTCGCAGCCAAGTGTGAAGCGGCTGGGATGAGAATCAGCGCCTCCATATCCGAGACAATGGTCCTCAGTCGGAAAAGGGTGGAGTGCTCTCTCCAGGTCTGCAATAGGGTCCTGCCCCAAGTGGAGCTGTTCACGTATCTCTGGGTCTTGTCCACGAGTGAGGGAAGGCTGGAGCGGGAGATTAACAGGCAGACCGATGCCGCGTCCGCAGTGATGAAGAAGGATCTGAGCCAAAAGGCAAGGCTCTCAATTTACCGGTCGATCGACCCAACTCCGGATAAGTGGCAGAAAATGGATGGGTGGATGAGACAGAAACAGAACCTTTGGTTTGAATAACAGCGGTAAGGTGTGAACGAAAAGGAAAACGCTGCATCTCAGCATGAACACCCCATCTGTGAAACATGCAGGTGATAGTATCATGTTTGGGCTTGTTTTGTTGAATCTGAGCTAGTTGGCCAGTTTTGATTTAAAAGATAAATACATCATTTTATCAGTAACTAATAATAAATTAAAAAAACACGTCAGGACATGTAGTGTTATAAACTTTCAGTGAAAGCTGGTCAAACA
Source organism: Rhadinocentrus ornatus (assembly GCA_037177495.1). Classification (NCBI taxonomy): domain Eukaryota; kingdom Metazoa; phylum Chordata; class Actinopteri; order Atheriniformes; family Melanotaeniidae; genus Rhadinocentrus; species Rhadinocentrus ornatus. The sequence continues at coordinate 13,473,937 of JBAMHW010000021.1, read as the reverse complement.
GCAATACAATACAAGTGATTAATAATAATCTTTACTAACAATAACGTTACAACTTTAATCCAAAATAAATTCAATAGAAAGATCTAAATGATTTAATTTGGAAAATTTATCTATTTTTATAACTTTTGTGAAATTCTGACAATATTTTGGGGTCATGTTAATGCAGAAATACTCTAAATTTAATATAATTAAATAACATTTTCAAAGGTTTTACAAATATTCAAATAGCTTATGCACTACTGTTTGATCTAAACAAATTATTAATTTAGCAAAATGACTGATGAGTACAAAATCATAAAATGCTGCATTTAATTCACATATATCTTGCACTTTTCCCTGTGACATAGGATGTGGACCAAAACTCATCTCAGTGTACTGTTATTAATCCAGGGAGAACCTGAGGCATGTCTCTGCAAGAGGTTCACCCCAGAACTCAAATGAGGGATTGCAGGAGGGAAAAGCAGGAAAGAAAAGGAGGAGAGAACAGAGGAGGGCCAATTTATGTGTTAGCCCAGCAGCAGGACAGGCAGGCACTTAATTCTGTGGAAGCACATCATTATATGCACCATTTACCAGATGCCTATTTAACATGCAATAATTAGATCGCTCAGAAAAAAAAGAAAGCAGCTAAGATGTGGGCTACTTAAAAAGGGTCCCCTGCTATAACATTTGCAACCCCCCACAGGGTCACTTGTCAAAACTGCTTGAGAGATTAATCCTTTGGAGTGTTGAGGAGGAAAAATGTAAAGGCAACGCTATTCTTTTTTTGTTTTTTTTCTTTGTTCTTTGTTCTAGAATTTTACACATAAGGTCAAACACATGATACAATATAAGATTTTCATCCCCCAACATGTATTTACTGGGCACATGCTAAATATCCTGTTGGTGGTTAACATTGGCAAAATAAACGATAATAAGGAAATTCCCTTTAAAATAATTACTCAAAGACAAAAACATATCAGAGATTCAAGTTATATGTTTCTCTCTTTGTGATTCATTTAATATAAATCACAGAGAGTATTTATGCTTTTCCCAGTCTTTGTGAGGTCATTATATTTCATATTTACATTTCTAAATATTTCCATCAAGAATTTATCAACTCTTAAATATGGTGTATTTGTATTGTAACATTTTTCCTTCACTTCTAAGCCCACTTCTTCTCACTCTAAATAAATCACTATAACCTAACTTCAATGTTTTGCCTTAATGGTGCAAAGCAGAAGAAAATCCCCTCTGTTGAACTCTGCTTCCTCTATTTGGATTGTGTTAATAATACCCATCTATTTCAGATGGAAAATCTTCTTATTCCTCTTACAAGTGACTTTTCTCAGTTCATTGCAGACACAGCTACTCAGCTCATTCTTTCAAGCAGGGAGCAGATAATAAGCTGAAGACTGTGCCGTGGTAGACAGTCACTCTTGTGCGATGGGCCAAAACCTGTGCACTCTGTTGGTTCTGAGAAGCAGATGTTGAATCTGCTGCTTTTTCCTGCTGCTGTTACACATGCTGTAATGGAGTAATTTATGGAAGAGATAAAGCGAAATAGGTCATCATCAGCTTTCAGCTCCTTCAATGTGTGCGTGTGTATATGTGTGTGTGTATTTGTGTGGTCTATGCTCATTTCAAGTGAGGGCAGCCACGGAGCACTGGTGCACCCTCTGGGCTGAGAAGAGTGAGTGGTACCTGAGGAGTTAAATGGTCTGAGAAGGACACGGTCCACCATGACTATATACTGTAAAACTCCATAGAGCAGCCATGTAGTAGATGAAATGCTGTGCTTCATTTATGACCTATCAACATGTGTAGTAAGGTTCTGAAGTGCACTTTACTATATATATATATATATGGAACATAAACATAAACAAAAGCTACATAATAAGTAATAATAAATTAATTTGGTAGTAATTTTACAAGTTTTTAAGGACAAACATTCTATTCACTTGGCCAAAACATCATTACTGCAGGTTCTTTTGCAGACATAAAATACCAAACGCTGCACTGTTGTTTGGCAACTTGGGAAGTCGCATATGATTGGTTAGGAAACCAGGAAGTAGGAAAGAGCTACACAGTGCACCAAAGTTATTCCGTCACGTAACTCTTATTTTGAAAGGAGAAAAGCTTGACAAAGACATTGTTGATGTAGATGACAGATTGTTTATAGGGAAGCTTCTTGATGAGAACATTTTAAATTATTTTTACTGAAAAATTCCTAATTATTTAGCCTTTAAACTTTTGATTTTATCTGCAAAGATGCTGAGAGACATCTCAAAACTGGACAACTTCATCATCCTATTTTACACAAAAACTTTTGCTACTGGAAGTTAACTCTGTACAACATAAAACAAAGTGAGGTAGTTAAATTGTTTGCCTAAAGGCAAATAAAAATTTAAACTCTCATTATCACTAGAATCAAAAGCACAGATAGCTCAGTAACTTAACCAAACTAAGGTCCACTCTAACACCATTGCAAATCACTTTAGATGACTATATATCAACTCTTCCTCACTTAGAAATTAAAGATGTTTTCGTGAGTAATGCAGCTATGGCTATCTTGACTGTCACTGTCAACCAGATATGATATACTCATTTAATAACAGAAAGAGCTTTTATATGACTGTCATTGAGATTGGCATAATTTGATTGGTTAGCAAGATCAATTCACTTTGCAAATAAAATGAAACAACCTTCAGCATAATTTATTGGTGCAATTTTGCAGGACAATCCTAAGCTTATATTTGATATGACAGTTGTGCAAGGATGTGCATACATGTGAATGTATAATAAATACAGACATTACATTTGAAGTCAGCATGCAGTGTGCACAGTTCTTGAAAGTCTGCTTGATCTGTAAGAAAGTGATTCAAACTCAGCAGGTTATAGTCATCTTATATTTCTAAATGTCATCTGTTCCAGTTAAAACTTTTCCCCCTTCTTGAGTTGCCACACTTTTGTCCCACTGGTCTCCTTCTGTGTCAGCAAACAGAGATCACCCACCATAAAGAGATAGCAAAACACAAGAGGTTAAATCATTGTCTGTTGTCAACACCTCTTGGGGTAAAATACTGCACAAAAATGTTTGAGATTATTCTGATCCTATAAGTCAAGAAACTTTGGGGCTAAAACATCTGTTGTATGCTGAGAAACAAAGAATGTAAGCACCTACTCTGTCATGAGTATTATGTTATAGAAAAAAATTGCCAAAGAATGCCGTATTAAGCTGTAATGAGAAGCCAATGCAGGTCTTTCTGCAGGTGGCAGAGAATCCTCCAGGCTACAGCTTACACTTCTTATGTGATCCATTAAAGTTCAAGGGAGCCTGGTCGGGTTTCAAATCAAAGAGAAGGAAATTGACCAAAATGTCTGTAAGGGGGCATTCATCATCTTTAGATAAAATGTGTCGTCTCCATATGGCTGTAATATTTTACAGTCACAGAGAGGAGCTTTAGCTTCAACAAAGTCTGGTTTACGGTAACACGGCTGCAACAACCAGTTGGCAGGACAGTGAAGTGATTAACATTTAACCTCTCTGTGAATCCATCCATTTTTAGAAGACAGTCACAATATTCTTTGAGGGGCATTACAGTGAACTTTAGCATTGTACTGGCTTGCAGAGACTTTGAAAAGTTAAATCAATCTCAGTCATGAGTATATAAAGCATCTGTTATGTGGATATTGAATGGCAAATAACATAGAATTTACCGAAACTTGCTAGTGTTAAATGGTAATGTGACACTATGGTTTGGGCAGGGGTCTCATTGCTTAAATGAGTGCTATTAGTGTCTCTGTGGAGACCGCTGCTTCTACCAAACTCTAAAACCTCCTCACACACTCAGAAACAGCTTTTGTTATGCCACCCCTCAATTGCCCTCCAGTTTCTCACTGATTTACATACAAATTGATCTTGAGGTAAATCAGATGTCACTTTTCTCAGGGTCATGGAGAACATGCTGAGATAATGAAATCAGGGTCCGTTGAGTGCTACACTTGCACAAGCTACCAGATGGGTCTCCCCTTTAATGTAATGCCTCGGTTTCTGTGTGGGTGCACAAACATGTTAGCGTAGATGCACGTGCATGCATGCGTGTTTGCTTATGCAAAACAATTTAACATCTTCTATTTATTTAGCCAATAAAAAAGTAAACGTGTGTGCTCATGTGTGATCATTTCTTTGACAGTTCTATATGGAATACATGCCTCCCCTGTGACTTAGAAAATTGCTTGGCAAATAAATGCAAACTTAGGTTTCTGTCAACTCCTGCTTAAATATGCAATTTGCAAAGGAAAAGCAAAGCAAAGAAAAAAATGCTGCTGTAATTTCTTTATGGATACTGTCCACTTAAATAATGCCCATATGCCAATATACCAGTTGGTGTATTGGTCCAACTCAACACCTGCATGATTAGCTTCCTGGGACCACATTGTTGCCCCAGTGGCTGGGAGATAGGACATTGTAAGTGGTGTGCTAGTCTGAAAATAAACTCTAGTTGGTCAACTTTAGGTCGGACATTATGCACACTTTCTGTTTTAGAGCACTACTCAAGTTTGTCATTAGAGAGAAGAACAAAGCATTTTTTTATTTGAAATCTGGGTAGCTGACTCACTATCAGGCAAAGAGCAATAAGGTAAATCTACATACAACAAACCAGAAATACTCTTCCTCCAAACACAAATGCAAACTGATTCCTTTGGAGCCCTGTTAGGATCCTTACTGGGTATGCTGATCAATCAATTTAGCAAGAAGAGGAGGGCATACAAACTTATTCAGGTGGCACTACCTCATCCAATCATGATGGGCTAATACTGTCCTCCGAAAATTGTTATAATAATAAAAAGTGATTCTATTGTCTTTAACGAACCAGAAAGTGGCAAGGTTTTGTCCCAATATGGTGTGTTGAAGTGTCACTAAGGTAACCAGCTAAATGGTATGAATTAAGTTGTTGGTGGCTTTGTACAAAGAATGTAATTTAGACTTGAAAAAAGTGGTTTTGATGTCCAAGTCTTTTTGTAATGTGTGGTGATCATCGAGATCATAT
>JBAMHW010000021.1:13452417-13468871 GCA_037177495.1 Rhadinocentrus ornatus | reverse complement strand
ATATATAATTTTTTTTTGTATCTGGCTTTACATACACACTTTTCATATTCACTTTGAAGAAACTGTTAAAATATCACACCCTTTTCACTTCTTTGCCCATATTTGTGATGTATAGAATTATAAACATGCAACCTATTTAGTCATTTTGTTTGGAAGATTTGTTAGAGATGCAGACATGAACTTTAATGGAGTGATGATATGTGTGACATCTTGGTCCAAAAATCTTATGGATGTTTAGCTGGATTATCTATAGAATGTAAATGCTATTACATCATTTAAACATTTTTCACACTCAATAAACTATTCAGTGACCCTTCGTGTTGTTTTGACTAGGGCATTGCCATCCAGTAGGAGACCTCAGGAGTCTGGTATTTGTGCTGTTTGGAGGAAGATTAATAGCTTGTAAAGTCCTTTTTATCAGACCAGTTAATCACAGTTGAATGAATCTTTGCAGGCATCCCCCTTCAAGGAGTAAATGATATGCAGTCTGTCTTGGAAAAGGAGGGATCAGTAAGGTGACAGTTTGATAGACAAGGACCTGATGAACCGTCACACCACATTAATGTTGTCTGGGGAAAAATTAAAGACCAAAGTGTTATGTGTGAGACAGGAAGATAATAAAGTGTAAATACGAGGCAAAAATAAACAAAATAATAATAATAATAATAATAATAATAATTGTGGGGAGGGACCAGACAAAGCACGACTCAAAAGACCCCTATGATTAGTCAAATCAGTGGATCCAGGTTTCCCTTGCCCAGACGTGGGTCACCGGCGGTGCCGCCTCTGCAGTGAGGCGGACTCTGCATCGGTCTGTTGTGGTGAAGAAAGAGCTGAGCCAAAAGGCAAAGCTCTCGATTTACCGGTCGATCTACGTTCACACCCTCACCTATGGTCACGAGCTGTGGGTAGTGAACGAAAGAATAAGATCGCGAATACAAGCTGCCGAAATGCCGGGCTCTCCCTTAAAGATAGGGTGAGAAGCTCGGTGATCTGGGAGGGACTTGGAGTAGAATTGCTGCTCCTCCACATCGAGAGGCACGTCCTACCGGGAGGAGGCCCCGGGAAAGACCCAGGACACGCTGGACGGACTACATCTCTCGGCACTCGGGGGAACACCTCGGGATCCCTGCGGATGAGCTGGTGAATGTGGCCTGAGAGAGGGAAGTCTGGTGTTTAGGCGGCTGCCCCCACGACCCGACCCCGGATAAGCGGTAGAAAACGGATGGATGGATAATTTATTAATTTAATATTTTAAACTGAAACTAAATTCTCCTTATTTCATTTTCCTTTTGTTTTGGTCATCAGAGCTTGAAAACATAGCTTTTCAACAGCTATCTAAGATGTCAAAGTTAGAAATATATGGTTGACTGTACTACCCTGCAACTTTTCAGTTCTTGGCCACAGTGAGATAATAAAGTAAAAAAAAAAAAAAAACTACTAGCAGTTCACTGTGATTGATTTAGCACCTTTGCTGAATCAAGCAAGCATGAACAGCTGTCTGTAGGGCAGAGAACACATTTACAACACATGGTTTGATCAATGTTTGAAAACTGAACAAAACACACTCAAATAGAATAGTTGCATCCATTTTTCATGTATGTATTTTCTTAAAATACTTGTGCCCTTCAGGGTATAAAAGCAATTACAGCTTCAGCTGACAGTCAAATGAAGATTGGAAATAAATGCAGTAGACTCTGCCGACCTTCTGTGTTGTAATTCCTCTCCTTCAAATCATAAATACAAAGAAAAGAAAAAGAAGAGTGATGTGAGGCCTTGAAGTCATCAGTCAGACTGACAACATTGAAATGGAACAATACCAGTATCCTCCCCTCCTTGGCTACAGACTGTTTTAGTATTTGTTAAGTAACTCTCGCATTCATGAGGCTGCTTCCAAGCATGACCTCTTAACCTAAGGCAATCAAGTGAAACAAAAAAATGTCTTCCTTACTTACTGTTATTATCTTCCAAGTAGTGGTTAATTACAAATGAAGAAAGAAGGATAGATAATAAATGCACAATGATTACCCTTGAAGTATATTATAATGACAATGAGTTGTTCTTTATAGAAATGGATATTTACCACTCTGTGTAGCATAATATAGTCACAGAAAACAGATGTAGATTTTATTCTCAGATGACCATAGACCATGTTCCTGCAGTTTAATCAGTCAGTACATCTTCTTACTCATATATACTGTCATTACTAAGATGAGAGAGCTCATAATGAAGCAGCAGTTTATTTTACTATCAGTGGACAATGACCAAGTCTTTCGCCAGTTTCTCTGCTATCAGGGAAATAAATCAAAGGAACAATAACAAAAATGACCAGAGCCCTCTCAGGAACTGAGGCTGATCTACAAAGTGTGATAAAGGTAACCCTGATGAGCTCTGAGCCAATGGCAGAGCAGTCTTGGCATAATAAATTTAACACAAATTGCCTGCTTTAATTGGGTTCATGATCTGTGGACTGGAGTGTCGGTAGCCTCCAGTAAAAAGGGCTGACAAATGAGACACAGATTTCCAGCACCATTTAATGCTGTTATAAAGACTGAAAAAATATTGGAGATGACTGCGGAAAGAGATTGGGTATGCGAAAGGACTTGTGTCACCTGGATGGGGAAGACCATGCAAGTTGGGATTACTTTGGCCTGAGCAAAAGAACTGAAGAGCAGAAAATGGCCAACAATTACCCTAAAAAGAGTGTAACAAATTTAACCCATTCTAACAAAATTACTGTATACTGTCAGCATTCTAATTAGGCAAACAAAAGAAAACAAGGAAAATTATGAAAAGTAAACCACAACTTGATGATTAACTAATTAAAAACAAGTGGATAGACAATATTGACAAGCTACCAGAACAAATGAGGAAGTTTGTATATTAATAAATCATTATATAAAGATTAATCAGTATAAGTTTTTTTAAGTGATTCTTTAAAATTGACTAGTCTGGCCAATTAAAAACGATTAGTCACTTAATCCTGACGTCATCCTAATTACATACAAATTACTTAATCCCCAAAGGGAAATGATAAAACGTGTATGAAATGCTATTTAAATGTACTCTACACAAGCATTATTGTTCTTAACATTATGTGGGCTCTAATGGTCTTTATTGTACAGTAGGTGGATGAAAAAGTGGGTCAGTGAGAGACGTTGTGATTGAACCTGGGCTGCATCAAGCAGCTATAATCTCTCTGTTGGGGCAGCTGCTATGCCAGGTGAACTAAACACTGCGCCCACAGGAGTGTTTAACAACAACAAAACCAGTTATTTTTCCTTGTCTTACCGTCTGGTCTTTTTGCTCCTGAAGTGCAACATTTTTTTGATGGTTTAATAACCGTGCTGCTCTGGTCTGTTTCTTCCACTATTGGTAAAATCTCCGACAGAAACAGCTGTTAAACTTTCCTGCTTTTGTCTACAAACAAAGTTCTGGAGTTGGAGCAGAGGTAACTGAAGCTTCAGATAGCTTCAGGATTAACTCCTTTCATTTTACACAGCAGACACTAAACTCTTCTTGTAACCAGAAGTGCTTTGGTATTTATTGCTGAAGCTTGTGGCAAAAACTGGACATTCACTGCTAAACTGTGCCTTCAGGCTTCTTTGACATTTACAGACACCTCGTGGTGGCGCCTGGGCTGCCAGCTGGGTCTTCAACAGCTGGGAGATTCTACAAGTTGGAGGCAAAAGCATCCCAGTATGGGCAAAGGTTTGGTGGTGAACATTTACCATAACATTCTTGTCTTTTATCTCAGTGAGAGAAAAGATCTCTGTGATTCCAATTTAAAGACTCTTCCTTTGTTCTCTCTGGACTCCGTGCTGATGTGTGTGTCTCGGTCATTTGTGTGTCACTGTGCATGTGTGTTCGGGTGCCACACTTGGCCATGTTTGCCTCTGTTGGTCTTACAATGAAATCCTCTCCTGCAGTCAATTATCATCACTTATGTGGTTGTTTCTCTCCTTAAGCCCCTAATCAGACAGAGACAACATAATAAAAGCGCAAAAGAAAACTGTAGCTTTGTGAATTTATTTCTTAACCATTGTTTAATTAAGATTGTATGTAAAATAGTAAATAAATAACATCATGTGACCTCCTACCAAAATTGAGCCACTCAAGGCTGATTTTAGTGAAGCCAGATAACAAATAGATATCCTGCACATGTTTTTTTTTTTTTTTTAATCACATGTACTGATAATTTTCCAAACGTTCCATGAGGATAGGACCATTTTGTTAGGCTTCATAGATACATATAATGAATATTAGCTCGAGCTTGTCATTTTTAGTTGCATACTTAGCAAAAGACTATTGCATGTAATAGAAGGGCTTGCAAAATAATTCTCTAAGGATTTAAGGTTTGATAAAGTACTGTCATCAGCATAAAATATGACACAGTGTTGTTTTTGCAAGCTTATTTAGGAGGTTTAGAATGGCATTTATGTCCTTGGAAACCAAAAATAATGAAATAGAATTTCATACACTAAACAAAGATAATGATCTCTTTCATTTGGGTTCAAAATATTTTAATTAAAAGTCTAACATACACATTTACTATATATAAAATAGGAATGTCAGACCATAAATCTAGGAAGAATTATTTAATTAAATGTAAAAGAAAAGCCAATAGCATTTTAGATTTCTGTAAAGCCCAAAAAATATTATTTTCAATTTCTGACTAAAAGAAAGAAAACAAAACAAAAACGAAATGCAAAGAAATCCTGCATTAACTTGTATAAAAGTCACAAGTCAGATAGGCCAGACTGACAACAGGAGGACAGGCATGATGGCACATAACATCTGGGGTCATGTGGGAAACAGCATGCAGTGCCACATCCAGAACCAGCAGGACCACATTCACATACAGATCACGTTTAGCTGGCAGCACAAAGAAGGTCAGCTTATTCAGATGTAGAAGAAAAATAGAGAACTGCTCTAAGCAAGTCTGGACAACTGCTGTTTTGGTATTTTCATCAAGGATTACAGATCGGCAAAGCAGAGTTTTTTCATTTGTGATTTGTCAGTTTTCTGCACGATAAACTAAATGTGAAGCATCAGAAAAACCTAAAACTGGGAAAATATTTAAACAATCAAAATCTGTGAGACACCATTAAGACAAGATGAAGCTGTTATTTAGAAGAACTGATCCCTTAAAAAAATGTGCTGTGGCCCAATGGAATAACATTTTTTTTCTTTTCTAGAGATGTCACTGACAAAGTTAGTGCTGAACTCTGCATCCAAGAAACTGCAAAATAATACAATAAAATTCACATGATTAAATTCCTCATTATTTCTAATTGCAGTAGACATACAAAACCAGTTGTGCTTATGCTGCTGTTTAAGCTGTTAGGTTCCCAACATAAACACTTGGTCTCCTATCAAAGACAGACTCACACATGGGATGCAACCAGCAATGTCCCTCTGCCTGAGGGGTCAGCTCACTGTCAGTTTCACTCAGCAACACACAGAAATAGACACCTGCACACAGAAACACACAGACTCTGGTCTGGGTCCTGGGGCTAAGAGGGATGTGATACGGAAATCCCTGTCCACTGATATCTTCCTCTGATAACTATGTGCGAAGGTCATTTGTCCCCTTGCTTTGGTAAGACTCTCAATAAATCACAGTGGAATTGGCATGATGAGTATTCATAGAGGCAGCCACTGCCCCCAGTCTTTCCACTCCCCCCATCTTCTCCCTGTCGCCAGTAGCCCAAGCAGATGTGTATGATAAATAATGACACATCTGGACAATTTCATCTGTAACAGCAACTCTGGCTTCTTTAAATCCGAGGTTTTCATTTCTTTCTACCAGTGTCATAATGTTCAGTGTTTTGACTTGTAGGTATCCAGTAATGGTGGCCGCAAATCCTGAAATAGTTTAAAAGATTTCAGTAAGCACTTCAACGACAAAATCTGTCTAAGCAGCTTAATATCAAGACACACAGAAACAGGGTCACATAGGAGGACTTGATATTGTAGCTATAAATATTTGGGATTTATAGTAAACTTGCAGTGATAAGATTTCTATTTTTTCTTTTTAAATAATGACATCGATCAGTGTTAATATGGATTATAGGGATAGCATTATTTTTTCTTTAAATGATTAGCTTATTTAACCCTTATCTGTAATTTCATTATTTAGAGTGGCATAAACTTAAAAAAAGGAGCCTATTTGAAGTAATTGCTTCACCCGGTAACAAACAAATAAACAGTTTACTCTAAAGAATAAAGTGTCATTTTCAAGGCGATTGAGTAACAAAAAATGTACTTCATCAACAAGCCAGAAAATGGAGGAAATGTAGTTTTTTTTTGAACGAAAGAACAAAACCTTTTTAAAAGATATGTTGGAAAATTGTAAATACAATAAAACAAAAATATATGATCTTCTAGCAACGTGTTATAGGGCAAATCATATCAGGAATAATTTTAGACATTTTCACCATACTCTTTAGTTGCAGACAGTTGCCAGGCAACCAGAAAAGGCGTAAAGCCAAAAAAATAGTTGCAAACTGAGCATTAGAGTCCAAATTTGTTACCTCCTAACAGAGCCAGGCTTACTGCTTCCTGCCAAATCCAGTCTTTCTGCTAAACTAAGCTAACTGGCTGTTTGCTATACAGCAAATAGACAGATTTCCCTAAATCTCAAACTATTTACTTAACAACTAATGCCAGATGTTTGGTTGATTAATATGTTTCTCAACAAATATATCTCTGTAAATGTCAAATGTGACATTAATTACCTTGAGTGGTTCATTAGATACCACAATATGGTATATGATTCAATGACAGTTATTACCCTCTGCTCAATGGCCTATTTCAACTAAACACGGCAGAGTTCTGCATTTATAATATACACTGCATTAAATTATTTTATTTTCTTTTCCTAACCTTAAAACATTTACTATAAAACAGCTTTTTTAAAAAAAAAAAATATGAACAGAACATTGAAAAAGCAATTTGCATGCAGTATATCGGCAAACTTGAATTTTAAATCTGTGCTTTATTTAACCTCTGCACCGTGACGCTTTCACCTTGTTTCACATATAACACAAAGACACAGCAAAGGCATGCAACCAGGTTGAAGCTAAATAATCTTCTCACATTTCTTGCAGATGGTAGTTGCTATATGTGTGTGTTGCATGCACCTGTGCATGTATCTGCTTGTGTGTGTGTTGCAATGCGTGCATGCATGCCCCCTCCCTCCCCAACACACACATAACAGGTGTATACGTGGGTGCGTGGGTGCTTGTGGAATGTACTTATAAGAGCGGCACGTTTGGCCCCCGAGGCGATGACAAAGCGATCAAACTCTATGTGTCACATATAAATTGCTTTGACCTTTTTTTCCTCTCAGACTCATGGCTGGATGGCAACAAGGGACATTTTACCCAACTGGAAAGAGTGCTCAAGTCTGCAAAACATGAGGAAATGGCAAGCAAGGAAATTAACAGTGGTAAGTGTTTGTCCTCTAAGGGGTCAAACCACAACACTTTGTTCCCTTGATTTTCTGCTTTACCAATTTCCCAGAAGACAACTAAAATAAAAATAAAAAAGAACCTTTATATTTTATCTTGAAAATGTACTTAATCCATATTATTTTAATACAAACACCTCAATTGTAGAACAAACATGTTTCTCTGCTATAACAAGAGGACAGGTTAGCAGTGGTAATTCATTTACTAAAGAGTTGCCCACTTCTGTAACATTTACCACACCTCTTAAAACCCCTTAAGTGTTTTGGAGCTGCTGGTTATCACAACCTTGACCACTTAAACAATTTTCAAATCCTAATGGCTGCATAAATGCAACCTGTTGTCTAAGGTGGCCATCTGGCCAGAAGTCATGTGTATAAATGGACCTCGAGACAGTCGACTTTTGTAGCTATCAGCCACAATTACTCTCCTGGTCTAATACAATATTCATGCATTAGAGGCGGTACACATTACATTTGTCCTCCTCCACATGCTGCAGTCGGTAATTGAAATTTCTGAAGTGCGGCATGCTTAATAATGGAATTAATTTCCCATGCAGTGTGTATGTGATTGACCATGCACAGGGAGCAAAAGGGAAGAGGCTCTATTTCCAGAGTGGAAGAGAAAATAGCAGGCTGTGAACCATATTGTTAGATTGATGAGTTTATGGCAGAAATGATGATAAAGGTATTTATGAAGGTATTTATGATGATTATTTTAATTATTTAACATGCAGTTCAATAGTTAACTCACTGAGTGAGGACTTCTTATTAGATATAAACCAATCCTCCCCATGCATAACTATAATTAACACATACAGTTAAAATTGAGAATTTGTGGAAAGAATAAAATGAAAAAGTAATTAAAGAAGAGGAAGACATTGAAGGAAGAAAAGCTATGACAGTTTACAGTCGACGCAAAACAAAGGGAGGGAGACTGAGGGCCTTCTGAAGGCTGATAATAAAAGTGGTTTGACCTGTCGTGCAGTTAATGGGGAATTGACTCTTATATAAGTATATATTATCTATCTATATATAGTATCCAAATGACTGGATATCACAAGAAAAGAGGAAGGGAGAAGTTCATTTCAAATTCTCCATATAGCACCTTCATATTGATTCCTAAACCCATCTCCTCTTTGTTTGTCACATTTTTCTTGCTAATTAAATATCCTGAACTATGACTGTCCCAATAAATATGGACTGATTTTGACAAATATAAAGCACAAACAAAATTTGGTTCTTAGTTTAAATTCTGAATCTATAAAGTCATGCTTACACAAAGCACTGATACAAGGCAGAGGAGACCAAAAGCTTTATGAGATAATGTCTTTCATTAATTTGTGAGAAAACATACTGTAGGACAAGTACACAATTCATTTGTCATATTACAGATGACCGGGAGGGATGAGGTAAGGACAGGGGGAGGTCCATTCAGCGTGTGATGAAAACAGCGCGCTCAGCACAACAAGGCTGTATGTCCCAGCCGGGACATATTAGGCTAATGAAATGTTCACACGATGTAATTGTTGCATAAAAGGTCATACTGTGAAGAAAGCAATGATGATGTAGATGCAATAAAAAGAAAAATGCATAAAAACCTGCAGATTAAAGACAGGAATTTTATGTTTTCAGTCAACAATTTTTGAAAATTTCAAAGCATTTTGCGTTTAAACATTTATCCTTATTAACATGCATCCAGTATTAACATGCTTATCATGAGCACATCTGATGAAAGCACGTTGCAGAAGAAGCTGTGATACAGTAACTGTAAAATAAAACAAGTAAATGCAACATCCAACTTAAAAACTGAGACCTGCCTTTTTCATTTGTTTGTTTAAAATAAACAGAGAGAGATCATCTGCACGAAGAATAAAAAGGTGTTGACTGACTGATAAAAAGAGCAAAACATTGTTCAGCTATGAAAAACTTTATGAAAAGCGCCACTGACCTCCTGCGTGTAGCTGAAGTACAAATAGTTTGTTTAAACTACAAGATGAGGTCATCAACGCATCACTTTCCGGCATTTAGGACATTCCCTTCCGGTTAAAAGACGCCTTTTGTAAATTTGTTTCGGCATATTTGTGATTGCCACTTGCAGATATGTCTCAGCACTTGTACAAAAGTTCAATATTTTGTAAATTTGTTTCCTGAAATTAAATTTTTTTTCCTAACATTTAGATTTGTTTTCTAATTTGTAAATGTGTTTTATGAATTATACATTTTATTTCAAAGTGTAAATGTGTTTTGTAAATGTAATTTTTTTAAAAAAAGTTTTTAAGCACTTCTCAGCCACCGTACCCCCTTAGCGAGTAGCGAAGCTTTATTTTTTATTATTATTAGGTACACATTTGTCTTCAATTGATTTTTTTAGATTCTCTGGAGACTTCAGCTTGGACATGCTGACTCCTGTCGCCAACAGTTTTAAAACTGTTTGTGATACATTTAATTTTTTTCAATTAATTAATGGCATAACTCCCAATTCCAAGCACCCAGAGAAATATGTTGTTGTCAAATGTCAGCTATTTTCTTACTTTCAACGACTCAAGGGGTTTAACTGGAACTAGTTTCATTCTAGTATTTAAGTATTACCACTGATCAAAATTTGTCACTCACGGCACACATATAAAACTTTATATCTAAGCTAAAAGTAAAATTTTTCTTTCGTAACAAAAAAATATTTAATATGAGCTACTTTCTTACCTCTGCTGGATTATGGTAATCTCTTGTAATGCTACTGGTCAGTATCTTAAGACACTAGATCCTGTGTACCACTGTGCCCTGTGTTTCATTACTGGCTTCGAAAAATCTCATACGTCACTGCACTTTACACACCACTGCTGAATGGCCGTCCTTCTACATACACTGGCTTTCACATTGGCTGATTTTCATATATAAAACTATTTTTGGCCTAACTCCTTTATATTGCTCTCTCCCTTTATGTCTAGACACCAGACTCAGTATGGCCTTTGAACTCGTGCTGTATTTCATTTATCTAATGTTGGCTGCTATTTGATGTGTTTATATGGTAGCTACATTGTAAACTTGTGGTTGTGCTGCTTTCTTGGACATATCACTCTTCAAAAATTAGGTTTTTATCTGGTTATATATAGGGGTGAAAAACACACATTTTGGATGTCATTAACAAAGATGGTTCCAAGAAGTCCTGCTGTTAAATGCCATAGATTTTAAATGAAAATTATTTTAAAACATGCTTTAAACAATGAACTGAAATCCTTTATTAAAACATGGGAAAATAAATGCTTCTTTCTAAAAACAAATCAGGCTCTTCAGCTCACAAACACAAAGTTGTTATAGGAAGTGATTCAACACATGCCAATGTGTTGCATCCAGTTATAATTTATTTTATTGTTTCAGTGAATAAAAACAATATATTGTTTGCCTTTAGAGTTTGAATGATTGAAAATCATTTATTTATTTGCAAAGCTTCCTGGCTTTTTAGTGTTTAGTTTTTGTAAATTCTAGCAACAAATACTAAAATGCAATCTTTCTGTTGATCTAATTTTATTGAACATGAACATGCCCCCGATTTAATGATTACTTTTGAACAACAAAAACACTCAATATTTCTGAATAAAATAAAAAAATAAGTTAAGGCTTCGCTATGTTTATCAAGTCTAAGTTAATTTTTAATAAATAACCCCAAATTTCCCAACCATAAATGGTGCCACCTATACATTGTGTCTATTTTCAGCATTCATAAATCAACACAGACTAACAAACTCTAACAGATCGAAAAATACAAGAATGCTGTGAAAACACAAATAATTGAAAAATGCAACGAGTGGGTGGTGAGAGAGGGAGAAATACTGAGCAGAGGAGAAACATAAGAGGTGAGAAAACAGAAAAATGACAAGATTGGGGATTTACATGGAAGCATTTGGAGTGTCACTGAGCTGATCTGAGATAACAAATGATCACATCATCTACTACATCAAGTACATTTTCATTTAAAGTGTTTTCTTAAACACCCATGAGGTGGTGTTGTGTTGTGTGGCTGCTCTGCACACAGTCATGACAGTGAAACAAAACAATACAATGTGTCCTCAGTCCTTTCTCTAGTCCTCTGCTACAGTTTTATAGTCAAAATTCACTCACCCTCTTTGTGACTTTCTCCCAGTTCTTAAAGTAATATTTAGAATCTGTTGCAGAAGTTGTGTACAATTAGTTTATCCGAACTTTTTATTTATTTATTTATTTTTTATGCAAAACAGTTGCCCAAGTCCTGTCATTGCCTGCTAATTAGAGGAATAGGCTCCAGCTTCCCTTGAATCAAATCCTAGTCTATTAGCTCTGAAAGACCACTTTGCTTGGGGAATTGTGAATGCGCAAACAAACTCCGATTCGAATCAATGAGACAGACTCTGTCCGCCTAAAAATAGAAATCTCTGTCAGCTTCAAGTGGACCAAATGCAGGGAGCGAACTACAAAGCAAAGTGCACTGTAGGTAAACACAACCAAACCTTACACTCATGTGGGACACCAGTTGGCTCTGGCCAGGACAAATAGCTTGCAGTAAGATGTGGAAGAACTCTATAAAAGTTCTGATAGAAATACGATAAATCCAACACCTCAAAGATCTGATGCAGCTCCATGATTTTCTGTTATGTGGTCGAACCCGAAGTAAGTTGTCCTGCATTACCAATAGATGAACAACTTTTCTTCTTCAGTAATTCTTAATGCAGCACCGCCTCTGGTGGGGAGTGGAACACATTATTTAAAAGGTCTGATTCATTTAAGTAGTGCAGCATGAATACATACAAGGAAGAACGTTGCAGCCCCCAACCAAACCGGATCCTAAATCATACCGAGACTTTCCTGGTGTGAACGCACCAATAATGCTGTCATCAAAACAATATGACAGTATGATTAGGTATACTTGAGTGTATGATGATTTTTTATATTCAAAATGTGTTTTTATTATGTAAGGCTCTTTGCTCTTGTATAAAAAGTGCTTCAGAAATAAAGATTGATTTGATTTGAACTATGTGTTTGACCTCAGGTTTTTATGCTTTTCAAAATGCAATTAATTACTTGATGTTTGGTAGAAAGGCCTTAAAAACAACTTAAAATGGAAAATGGATTCAGCATTGATAGGACTTTGTAGTAAAAGACTCACTTTCAGACATGCATGTCATAGACCTGCTCAGTGAGCTTCGGAACTAAGTTAAATCCTCTGTGAAAACTGGTTTTAAACGTCACTTCTCCATTCTTCACAACACTTTCCAGATTGTTTTGTGTGAAAAGTTTTATGTCACTTTACAGTAAGTTAAACCTTTGATCTTGTACTGATTAGAGCAGCTTTTGTGCTTGGTGAGAAGAAGCAGATTGACCGTTCCAGCAAAAGCACATATATCATGCTTTGTGTTATTTCAGGCTTATTTTAGTGTGACTGCCCTTTTAAAGATTTGCTTAATTCTGTTGGCATTTGTGTTTAACAGGAACAAAAAAGTTATTTCATCAATAGACATTCAGATTTTTTATGGCAAGCATAGTATGCAGGCCTGGCAGGGAGAAAGCTGACACTAGCATTAGCCATTATAAGTAAGTCATGCCAGACCAACTAAGACTAAACCTGTAACACTTCTGATTGCATTGAAATAAGCAGTTATAAGCCTAATTGATTATTTAAACTTTCCAGAAAAATATATGTAAATTTTTTTTAATGTCAGATACACTGAAAGACGAAACACAACAGCCAACCTTTCATCAACATGTTTCACAGTCAAAGTTATTGATTTGTGGTGGAAAGTATGAGAAACCTGAAATTTTTCTGTTTCAGCACCATGTTCAACACAACATTCTTGCTGACTGCATTCAGTATTGATAATCCTCTTACTCCCCACAGTATTAAAATGCAGCACTGATATTTGCCTTTGTGAGAAGCCTTTATTATTAAAGTGCCCTCACCTGCTAACACGTTACAGCCTGTAAACAACATGAATGATGTGCTGAACGCTGCAGCCTAATACACATTTATTAAATTACACTTTTCAGCCTCACATCAGCTTTCTCCTTTGATTCATTTCCTTTAATGAGTTTGCTGATGTAGACTGGCATGCTGTAATGAAAAGGTAAAGACAAGCAAGCAGGAGAGCTATAAATAAGTCTCAGAGCATGAGGAATAATGACAGGAGTTTAATGTCCAATTAGATTAAAAGGCTCTCTGACACAAAAGCAGGATGCTGAGTGCACTGCTCAATGAGCCTCTGAGCGACATTGATTAACGCTAAACGGATCTATTACTCTCATGCATGGCGCTGATCAACAGCTCTACCTGCCACTTCTCTAACACTATAAATATGTGTATAGTTGTACTTATGTATTTGAAAGCAAATTTGTCGTCTCATTAAATGGGTTACAAAAGAAAAAAAGTCTATTGTATTTTTTTTTTTTAAAGTACAAGGTCCTTGTGTGTTTCTTTTTGTTTTTCCTATCAAATTCATCGTCATACAAAGAACATGCCAAGCAAGGCAAGTTTGCATTCTGTTCTATTTGATTTGCACGTTTCACACACTGGAGAGTTTTCTCTTTGTGAGGCCTAGCGGAGACCTGATAGCGTTCCACATTATTGGCTTTAGTAGAAAAAACAGGATTGTCTGTCAGTCATTGTATTTGTTCTCAGACACTCGTCAGCCTCAGCTTGCATCTTCTATTTGAGCTGAACGCGAGAGCAGTTGCGTAGGTGTTTCAATCTGCCTTGCTGCAGAGGAAAGAAACTTCCGCGTGGTTGTGGTTTCTCGTTATTCCTCCTGACAGAGCTTAAAGCATCTTTTAGATGGATTAAATGGTGAAGGATGTTCTGTGGAAAAGTGTGTCAACACTTTTGACATATAATACCAGCTTTATTACCATTCACAGTGAATATATGATCTCTGATGAGCTTTACCTGAGGCAATATTATATATAACAAACTACAGTATATTGCTGTTTCCTTTGAGCCCTGAGGTTCCTTTTTGGGATCTGTTCAGTGTTTATATGAGCCAGAATCCATGTGGGATTTATTAATAACAGAAAAATGTTGCAGGTTTTTTTTATTATTATTATTTTAGTAAAACCTAAAATCGCACTAAATTTTTTTTTTACTAGTACATAATCATTGTTCTAAACCTGATTTTTGATTATACTATGTATTTCATGTTTTAAGTTTTAAGTAACTTAAGCATCAATGTAATATTTTTCTCTCCGCCTATACATGAAGCAGAGAGAAGAAATTATTTTTCTTTGGCCAAAGGTAAAATAGGCCTTTAACCAGCCTGGCATCGTGATTTGCAATAGGAAAGATAAACTGGGACTTATTCAAAACTACAAAACAATGACTTTAAGTTGCTGTAATACTGTTTTACATCCAGAACCCATCCCTGTTTTGAATTCACTCATTACCTCAAAAGATTTATTATTCATGTCCCTTTATAAGAAAAAAAAATATGTTTGTTTAAGAATACAATTCATGTCCCGAAAATATTCTATAATAAAAAAACAGAGATTATACATTTAGAGAAGCAGTTTTTCTTTGTTTGTTTGTTTATATTCTTTGTTGTTGTTTTTTAATAGAAGTTTGTCTCATGAAAAGTGTTCTAATATCTAAGAAAAGACAGATTATTCTGTTGCCTCAAACTGTTAAAGAATGCTTGATATCTGTGGAGGTCAGGACATAACGATCTGAGTCTCCTTGAAAAGCCTTTGCATCTCAGCAGCATGAAACTGCCTCATCAGTGATTTTCTGCTGTGAACCAGAAGATCTAACAGAGGATGGGGTGAGTGTGAATGTACCAGGTGAGTCAGGTAGATGTTACAGTTAGCTGGATGTTTCTCTTTGCAAACTGTGTAATTACAAGAAAAGTGTCATTAAAAAAATTTAGTAATAAGTGTAAATCAACCAAATTGCAGAGGATGTTCATAGCACATAGTAGTATCATTCATTTTCTGGGCAGAAATGCTCCTCTACATGCACTATTGCATAATTACAGCATGCCAGCCACATGATGTTGAGATTATATACCTGCATCTGAAATAGCTGCTGTCACTTTTCACATCTGTTAAAAGTCACAAGCACATTAAACTGAGTGTAGGAAAAAATTAGATTGGCACAGAATGAAATGTGGCCGGTTGGTGAGAGCATCAGCAGTCTATCAAATCTTTTTTTTTTTTTAACTCATATGTGCACAGCTCTAATGAAACAAAGTAAAAAAAATGGCTGAAAAAGATAGCTCAAAGCCCCTAAAGCCTATCAAGAATGTATCTTTTCTATTGCGTTAGAGTAACACTGAACAAGAGATGAAGCCCATCTTGTCGGCACATTGACTTTTAAAGTCAAACTTCTTGGCAAACCTTTCCATGTTTGTTTATAAATTAAAATCAAACTGTTGTTGCAATTATTAGTCTGCAGAAAGAGGAGCCTTTGTGAGCTTTTTCTAGTTGCTATGGCAATCTATTTATTAAAATTAATAAAAAGAAGACCTTGAAAACAAACTAATGGTCAAATCGTCTTAATATTATCATCTTGTACAATTTTCATCATGTTTAGTCTGCCTTGGCTGTTGCTCTACAGAGGATATATATATAATGGCACATTTTTCTAATTATGCTAACTTTCAAATAAAATAAAGGGAAAAAAGAGATCTGTCAAACCATCTATTTAAAAAAATTGAATTAAGGGCCTTGCTAAGATGCAGAAATCTGTGATAATTTTTTATTTAAAAGTGATATGCACACAAATTTCCTGCAATACTGTCTGTGTTTAATCTGCGGGTGAAAATAAAGGCTGCTACTGTTTATTTTCCTACTAATTTAGATCATTTAACAAAAATGTTTAGGAATTTGGAGTTCTACAACGTACATGCTTGCAAGGCTGTACTTGCGTGACTTAATAGTGAGCAAATAAAAAAATATATAATAATAATAATAATAATAATAATAATAATAATAATAATAATAATAATAATAATAATAATAATAATAA
>JBAMHW010000021.1:13437718-13452317 GCA_037177495.1 Rhadinocentrus ornatus | reverse complement strand
AATAATAATAATAATAATAATAATAATAATAATAATAATAATAATAATAATAATAATAATAATAATAATAATGTTGCAGCAGTGTAGTGTTTAGGTACTTTTTTCCTTGCAGCTTGTAATCAGTTTGTCTCTTTACCCTTCATAAGAAAATCACCTAGCCAATGTTATTGCTTAATTTATTTCTTGGCAGTAGATAAAGTCACATATACACACCCACACATTTCTATATCTGGAGCTTCTCCACCACCTCCTCCTAGCATTCAAATTACATATCACCAAGACAACTCCACAGGATAAAGTTAAGTTTCTTTTTACTTTCTTCATTTCCTTTGTTTGATAAAGATTACAACTTAATCTTATTGTTTCGACTCAAGTAAGGCTCATATCAATTAAGTGTTTTTCTGGTGAGAACAATGCATCATACTGATGAGATGTGAAATCCATCAAACCCTCAGAGGTAGAAGAGAATTGTCTTTGTGGTGCAGTAAAATCACAAGTTACGCTGTTGTAATAGCAGAAAAACTTAATTAACTAGGTGAGCCTTGAGGGATTTTACAAAATGCCTCCCCAAGCAACAGCAGAAAGCACGAATGACCTCCAGCTACCACAGACCTGCTTACTGATACAGAAAATGTGATTGCTTTTCATATTCCAGTGAATTTTCAACATTTCCCATTTCACCTCAGGATACACAGATGTTATGAACACACTGGAATAGGTACATTGCAGAAAAAAGGGGGTGTGTGAGTGGGCGTTATTAGCTAAATGAATTTTAATAAATATCACTTGAAACATAATGAAACATAAGACAATATGAAAGACGAGATTAAATGCTTGTTGAAGTATGGAAGACAGATAATGGGATACAGTAGTGAAACAGATGAGTTTAAGCAGGAGTGTAATACTGCTTGTTCAATTTAAATGTAAATCATCCCACCTAATGGAATGACCTCGACCAGGTGCCAGAGGATAGGAAAACGATCACACCCAAAAGCATTTAAAAATTTTGAAATCTCATGAGCTTTAACAGGAACGTGGTGTCAGTCTGGTGCTACAACAAACCATTAGAGAACAGGCTAATGAGGTGATTTATTTCAGGTACCACAACAATCTTCACAATGCACATCCGTGACTCAGTCTGCTTGTTGCCCGCAGACAGGTTCCTGCAGCAGAGAGCAGGCTGCCCTTTGCACCCTTGACCATGCAATATAAGGTTTATCAATAGGTGAAAAACATGCCACCACTTACACTGCTCAGTATCACCTTTTTGCTCTGCAGTTGTGAAACAAAGATAATATATGTCTGTCACACTGACCCTCCTTGTTATAGAGACAGCACAGAATAATCAGGAGAGGACAAATGATGTGCTGCAAACCCCCCGCTGTGTGACTTTTGACCGTGCAAGCTCAATGGACACGGCAACCTGTCAACCTGATGTGTATGACATGCTTCAGCTATAGTATAGATAGAAAAGTATATTGTATGCCAAGTGTACATCTCAACAGTTTCTTTAACTTAAATTTTTTTCATGTTATTATTTTTTTCTTTAAAAAATAAAAAAAAAAGAAGCCATGTGGGTGCTTTCTGTTGAGAAAAAGTAAGTATAGTCCCTCTGTCTATCAGGCACTAATGGCGTGGAGCAGTGGGAGGCTAGGACACCTGCGTCTGTTGCCTGATAATGAACATGATGGAGATAGATAATACTTTACCCTGTCTGAATCCGTTCTTTCAGCTAGGGAGTGATTACTGCAGTAATTGGGATCCGTGGCGGCTGTCGTTGAACATACTTATGATGAGGCTGTCTTGACTAAAATGCTGATAATATTTGCATTATTCATACTGAAACAAAGAGTTGTAAGTTAACAAATCACCCATGACAACCTTAAATCCTTTTTTAGGAGTGAAAGTGTGACCTCGTACAAAAACATAAGATTATTTAGGTTCATAAAGTATAAAATATAAAATATAAAGTAAGATAAATAAACTTCATCAAGGCATGACTCTGATTAAATGACAGCAACCAGAGTAGCATGCAAATATTTGGACACCCTGATCAAAATGCATGTGGATAACTATTTGAAAAAGGATGGTCTGAGTTCCAAAAGTTAAAGAAGTTAAAGATGATGATTCAATTACATTTAGATTGCTGGACAAAAAATGGCAAACCCCTGCAGCTTGACCCTCTTAAGGAAGTCCAATGCAGATTTGAGGTACCTTCTTCATTATCACACTATTTTACAGCTTTAGCATTTTTCTTTTTTTCTTAAAAACTATTTCATAGCAGAATTTGGTGGAAATTGTTTAATTAAAAACAGTGAAATAGTCCCAATTCTTATGGCAGCAACTAAGCAGATTCCATGTCAAATCATAAAACAGCTCATGGTCCACAACCCGACATCCACTTTCAATATTTTCAAGTGCTGAGAGAGGTGTGGTTTTACATGACACCTACACAAAGACCTACATGCAAACAGTTGCTAGTTCAAGCCCTACATATTACAAGATTAGACATGAGTTTAGCTTGAAACTTGCCTTGCTTACCTATGCAGTGATTCATGCACCACGATTCCTGTTATGTCACCCAAGTTTTCTTTAGTCAAGCGGAGGTTTAGCTTCTTTTTTTTCCTGAAAATCTTACCACCATTTTTCTCTGAAAACTTCCCTGTTCACATTAACCTGATTCTTCCTGGTCTTGTAATTTTTTAATCACATTAAAAACTCTGCAAACAGCTACCTGAAAACTTCTTTTCTCTCTTTCTTTCTTTTCTTCCTTCTTTCTTTGTGAGGGCCAGTTTCCTACTGGGCCCAGTGGCTGATGATTGGTGGGACAAGGTTAGAAAATTCAGAATATAAACTATAACCAGAGGTACCCATTCATTCATTTATTGCTTTCCGCTAACAGTTTGTTATTAATGGCTCCACCTTTCGCTAAACTTCCTGTCCAAGTTCAGTCTGAAAAACACCAACATGACAACACTGACTTGATTCATTACGCCGCAACATGGACCAGTCTTCATACGTCAGTATTATATTTTCAAACATTTCAAAAGGAGATTTATGAAGATCCCAAAGGTCATTACCAAGTTACCACTTTTTCTTGTTGGTGCTGTTTTCTGGGATTCCCCAAGGGACGCTAGATGTCCTCTAGTTAGTGTTCTACTACATAGTGGGTGCTGAAACTGAAGAGGGGGTGCTGTTAATGACCATCTGCTCAGAGAGTAACCTTTTTAATGAAGATGGATGTTGGGAGACTCTGACCAGGGGGCTACAGGCAGGGGTCTAATGACATATCCCTCAATGTCTGGACCCTCTAGGTTGTCTTATGTGACCTGACAGCCCTCATCATCACACTGAATAAAAACTAGTTTCCCAAACAGTATAAAATGAAATGTTTCAGACTCTGTGTGAGAGTGTAGCGTAGTTGTTCAGCAGCAATATGCACAACATTAAATTGGTTAATCTTTAAGTGCCAATAAAGTGTCATTCATCCTCTTATTGCACTCAGAGAGGTCAGTTCTGATATAACCACATGAAAAGGCTCAATGTTTTGTGCATAAATGTTTTACAAGTATAAAGACAGCTTAAGCTTTGTCACTCAGCCACATTGTGTTACAGCTGAGTAACACTGACTTAATTGCATTTCAGTTACTTAAAGTATATTTCAACATTTTATGTTGTCCAAACTTCTTTTCACCCATTGTGTTAATATTGAAGTCTTGTGAAGTGTTTCTGTTGATTGGACAGTGTCAGAGCGAGTGCTGTGATGGTGTTCCAGCACTCAGGCCTCCTCATCCTTGATGCGATTCCAGAGGCACAGTGTTAATAATATCTGAAAAGGAAAAAGGGGGCTTACAGCACCCACACCCTGAGGCTTCACCCCAAATGTGTGCTCAAATTAAAAACAAGCCTATGGCCTACCAGCAGATCTAAACATGTGGGCTGTTGTGTCAGCATTCTTTTATTAGAGTCATCCCATTGAAAAAACACAGCAGGGAGGGGTAGAAGACAGAAAACAGAGCCTAGAGGAGAGGATGTGGATGCCTGTGTTCCCTGCTGTCCTTTCTTTTATTTCATCAGTCTCTGTAAAGATTATTAGAGAAGTCGACTTAGATTGATGGATGGAGCTGGAAGGCGCTCACAACCAAATCTCTCACACTCATCTTCATCTTGGTGTTGGTACTGACAATAGAGGAGAAGAGGAGGGAGATGGATGGGTCTTTTATTCCTACTGTACTTCATGTACAGATGATGGCACTGCATCCCTAAGAGAATGCTATTTATAGCCTTCTTGCTTTAAACGTCTTACAAAACATCAATTTTAAACTATAAAGTACAAAATAACACGAGTGATTCTGTTCATAAGAGATTTTTAATGCAATCTCGTATATTAGTGCAATCTCGTATATTAGTGTTTGTAACTCTATACGGGTCTATTAACATCCCAAGAGTAAGTATGTGAGGTGCTGCAGGCTAATAGGAGGCGTTATGATGAAGGATGGCACCAATAAATTGATATCTCCAACACTCACTACTGTACTCTCTACTGCTGCAGTTAAAAGGATTGACTCAGCCTTTACTAACCTTGTATTTGACTTGGACTGTCATTAGCAAATCAAAAGTAGATTAATTAATCACAGATCCACTGTGGTGTGCATTACCTTAAGTGACCATTGTAATATAACTTAAAAAGAAATCACCCATGATTTCTCATCTTGACACCGGAATGAATGCTTTGCTGCTTCCAGGAGTGCTGGTGCTGTCATCAAGAGGGAGAAAATGGATTCTATAAGTGGGGGAGAGTCTATTATAGCATTAATTCTGCTACAAATGGAGCTATTTGGTAATGGTCAACACTTAAATCTCATCTAGCTCTTCTTTTTTCCTCTTTTTTTCTGTACATGGACATTCATCTTCATTTATTCTCCAAGAAACCCTTCCCTTAAAACCCCAAAAAGAAAGGCTGGCAACATAAACCAATGAAATCAGAGAAGTTGTTGACTACTCAGAGCATCAGTGTTTGATCCTGTACTGAAGTGTGTTTGCCGTTCTATTTTCAACTCAGATGCTTTACCATCCTGTTACTCTGTGACATTTGGAAACACACTGACTCACTTGGTGGAGGGAAAAAGAAGCCAAATCACATCAAGGAGCAGGCAAGATCTCTGGAAGATGTAAAGTATTGGTTACAATTATGTAAACAAGCAGCAGTCTTATCTTTGTTATCTTCACAAGCATCACTTTGACCTTTAGCACATGTCCTTTTTTGTATTCTTTTCTCTGTTTCTGAAAATCTGTGGTACAGGGGGTTAACAAGAACACAGCACAAACATATTGGTGTACTAATGGTAACCCCTGCTGGCAGAAGAAGGAACTTTGCACAGCAATCCACACTGAATATCTTTTTTTAAACAGTTATAATTAAATATTTAAGGGAATTATGTGTAAAGTAAGTGAATGAAAATTATTTTTAGCTGAATGCATGAAATAAATACAAGCTCTGACTTGCGTAAACATGCAGAAATATGGCAACGAAATGGAGCCTCTTCAGAACCACCAGTAATCCTTTTCATTTATCAACAAGCAATTAATAATTAACCATTCTCATGTTACAGAATTACAGACTGCAGTTCAGTAAAGAATCAGGCAAGTGTCTACTCATAAAAAAAGAGAATTTTACTTTAAACATATTTTACAGTGCAGTACAGTGAAGGCTGTTAGCCAAACAAAATTACTGCATCTTAGCTACAACCCATCATTATGTTTTGTGAATTCCCTGCAGTGATTATGACTGATTGCTCACTCCAATTACTCGTGCAGCTCTCAATGCACAGACATCAACATAGTCTTTACGCATTTTCACATTTTCTGTCAAACTTCAAGTTTATTGTTATTATAGATTGCAGAGCAGAACTTCTGCTCCGTTACCTTCCCTCTGTCTGTAAACATGACGGTTTCCATGCCATCCGCAGAGCACAATCCACAGAGTAAACACTCCGGCAACCTACAGAAAAAAGCCTAACAATGCGTGATCTGAAGGGAGGAGGAGGAGGGGAAGGAAGAGGATAGTGAAAATATCAGGTAGTAAATTTATGCAACACCAACAGTTTGGCATGCTTTATGGAAACAATAGGAAAAATCAAGGGTAAAATCATGACTTGAAATATTAGTAAAGAATTGTACAGTTTAAATTTATTTCACTAAGCATTGAAATAAGTTCTGCATAAATACAGTACAAGTAATAA
Source organism: Rhadinocentrus ornatus (assembly GCA_037177495.1). Classification (NCBI taxonomy): domain Eukaryota; kingdom Metazoa; phylum Chordata; class Actinopteri; order Atheriniformes; family Melanotaeniidae; genus Rhadinocentrus; species Rhadinocentrus ornatus. The sequence goes on along the minus strand of JBAMHW010000021.1, from coordinate 13,446,075 downwards.
ACGTAGGCAAACAGAAGGCATTTAAACAAGTGAGAAGAAAACATCAAACTGTGATTAATCAGTAGGATGAAAATAATCCAGTACCCTTTGCCTTCAGTATGTGGTGTAAAAAAAAACAGCTATTTGTTGTAAATGCTACTAAATGTTTCTAGCTTTTTATATTTATATAAAATATATATATACATTTATATTATATAAAATTATATTTTTTATATTCCTGCCCATCAGCCAAGTTGAATCATAGACAATTTCTGTAGGCAGGTTTCCTCAGATGAACTGCTCACTTCAGGTTCTGCTGCAATGTTTTAATCAAATACTGCAAGAAAGTGAACTTTAGAGGATTAAACATAACATACTGTCATGGTTCACTTCTAAAATGGGGTTTAAATCCACTATCTCTTTCTGTCTTTTAATAGAAGTAGATTGGAACTTATTCGTGAATTATTAATTGGGCAGGTAATAGTTGTGACTCTGGTTTATAGAAAGTTTGTAGGGAAACTTTAAGCTGATCACAGGAAAACAAATGGAAAATTAAGGTTGAAAAACAACTGATAGAAAAAGGTAAGCAGATTTAGGTGTGCTGGTGGAGGAACCAGGAGCAGGTGAGCGGCAAGCTTTATGTGTTTGGAAAAGACACTGGGGACCTTTTGTTGAGCAAAAGGTTAATTAAAAGGAAAAAAAAAGCCAACATGAACAATAACAGAGTAATAAGTCCTAATCAAAGACAACTCCACATTAACCAACATGAGAAATTATTTTAATTGGTCAGAAATTAATCTGTTACCTATGGGCTATATTAAAACACACATAATTGTGAGAATGTTGTAATAGTGCTTTTGGGGCAGCATTTGGCTCCTGTTAAGGCAACAGTGATTTTAAATTGGTAGAGCCCAAACTCTCGATTAATTTATAGTCTTTTACAAGTTAATGATCAGCCTTTTCTTTTATGACATCCTCAACAAGGGTGGGGCCAAAGACGTTGCCTGGGAGGGCATGAGCCACCCCTAAAATTTGATTAGCCTACAGGTGCAACCCCAAGAATAGACAATCAAACTCAAACAAATATTCACTGTAAACCTGAAACCTCAGTTGCCCAAGTGAATGCAGCATGTCATAAACTTCTAATCTTCATAGGCATTGAAAACCTGCAGGACAGTAGCCCAAGTGGTCTGGATTTGGTGATGTTCTACATTAACATTGCTATTGATCATAATGCAGCATTTATACCGCATCATCTCACTAACAGCCTATGTGGGTCATTGTATTTGCATCCCAACTTTTTACATTCTATGAAAGGTATGTAAATGTCATAAAACCACCAGATGACACCAGTTTTTCTTGTGACCACTAAAATATAAGTCTGTGCAACAGTGAACAGCCTTGAAATACAGGGTCATCCAAAGTTAATTATTGATGAAGAAAGATATTTAAAAAAAAATATCATGGTCTTTTTGCTTTACAAATTTTCCTTCACATTTCGCTTTAGGTGACCACTATTCCTAAAATCCAGACCATTCTTTTAAAAGTCTCATTTACATGTGCCCCTCCATGGGGGGTGCACATCAAATATTTTCTAGACCTGCCCCTGGTCCTAAGTAAATTCCTTTCATTCCATCGTACACTTCCACATACCTGTTATAAAAACCTGACTCTTACACGGATGAGCAATATTAAATAATATAACTCATTAAGTAGCCATGTATCAGTTTTGTCTTATTTGTCGAAATGGGTTTTCTTTATGTAGCCCTTCTTTTGCTATAATTTGGTGATATTTTTGTTTAAATCTATGCAAGGATTTAGAAAAGATACACAAACAACACTCTGTTATGAATAATTTTCTCATTTTGACGTGCAGCTGAGACGTATATGCAATTTGTGATTAAACTTTATTTCAAGGCATGGCGCACGCGCCCAAAAATAAACGGGTACAAACACACACACACACACACACACGCACAAACTTTAATAGTTTACTATTAAGGCGCACTCCGTTTGAAATGACGTGGTTCTCATACAGCCGTGCCAAGGGCAAAAGTGTAATCGGGAAAGTTCCTGGAAACTGAGGAGTGAGCTGGGAAGCTGCGGAGAGATTCCACGCGGGCTCCACTTCCCCGCTCAGAGAACACTTCTCTCAAACTTTGAGAATAACTCGACAGCTGACTGTTCTTCAGATTACCGTCACAGCGTGGAGGTGCTTTCGTCCTGACGTGTTATTTTGTGGAAAGTTTAAGCTACAGCAACAATAGGTGAGTTAGCGCAGTGTGATGAAACAATGGACTGCAAGGTCTCATTAATCAGGGTTTGTCTGACTTTTGTGTTGGAATCTGTTATATGTGTTAGAGCTTAGTGATATCCTGTTATTAAAGAGCTCATGCTGACGTTTGGATAAATGATGTTTATTTATATTATTTATATTACTCTCTTTAATTATTATTGACTGAATGGTTTACCTACTGCAAGTTCAAAGTACAAATATGGTTTATTTTTGTGGTTTCATTCCATATTTTTATGTATTTTACTTACTAGGTATGGGCCTTGGATGAATAGCTTCTGTATAAGGCAAACGAGACTCCCACGCCTGCTTGAATCAACTCCCTCATGAGCACCAATTTTTTGGGGAATTTGTGTCAGTCATGAGTGGAAAAGGCTGCCAGCTTTTGGTGTCCCCTTGCAGCGTGTCTCCATCACTGAGCATGATTAGAGGGCACCAGTCCCAATCCATCAGGATGGCTGTTTCTTCCCCTCAACTGACCTGTATCAGCCCCCCTTCAGGGAGAATAGAGAAAGCGAAAAGAGGGACCATGCATTCTTTAAACTCTGGGAATCAAAGCGGAAGCCATCTCATACTGCCAGCCCTAAGCCTCCGCAGGCAGGTGTTGACCAATGGAAAGCAGCTCACCGGGCCGACTGCACCCCCACAGCAGCAACTGTCCGCTCACCACCAGCAACACACAGCAGGAACACCGGCAAAACCGACAAGACTCAGCTCCTCTAACAAAAGTTTCAAAGGTAAAAACAAATGTCATCAAGTGTAGAGATATAAATGTAATTGTAGCTCAATTGTTCAGATCTGCATTTTAAAAATTAAACAACTATACTCTTGATTGATGGAGCTAAAATTGTGAATATACTTCATTGACTCAAAAATCTGAATTAAAGTGATTTAATATCTTCATTTCCAGTGTTTACTTTTTTCGCTGTCTTCCCTTCATGTGTTCTCTTAGTTATTGATGATTTACCAGGATAAAGCTTTTACCTAAATATTCTACTGAAAGGAGGGCGAAAAGCTAACTTAACAAAAACTAGATCAGCTGCATTTGAATATAAAAATAGGTTTGAATGTGAATAAAAGTTGCTCTGCTTTAACCTGTGTGCTACAGTACAAAATCCTCTATGTAGATATTTTATTGTGTCCTGCAGATTGCACAGTGTCTGGGTCTTCGTTGGATGTATTTGGTCAGGTAGCTCCTGGTAACCTAATAGTGACCAGTAGTCCTATGAGTATTGCCTCAGGCCAACACGACACTGCAGGGCCTACAGTGCCTCAGCACGCATCGTCTCTTTGTGGTCCAGTTCCTCACACTGAGACAAGGTGAGCAATACCAGTGAGTTTAATGTAATTTAAAGATGAACTCTTCGAAAGGGGAATTGAAAGTGTTACCAAAGCGAATAACCACAATCTTTTTCAGATCTTTACTGTCCAGAGAATCCCTGGCATCCACTACACTCAGTCTGTTTGAAACGCAGTCAGTGTTTAGTGGCAGACATGAATGGCCATATGGTTACCGTTTGCTTCCTCCACTGGGACTACCTCAGTGCTCTACACAGGCCAACGAAGGCGTTGAACAGATCAGCCTCTGCCCTGGCACAGCCATGTCGGGTACAACCATATCAGGTGGCACAAGCACCTCTGCCTCCCTGCCCTCGTACCTCTTTGCAGGTGACGTTGGAAGCCCAAAACAGTCTTGTGCAAAGAAAAGAGCTCTCTCCATGTCACCTTTGTCAGATGTCATGGGTATTGATTTCAACTCTATTATACGCACCTCTCCTACCTCACTTGTGGCTTATATCAATGGTTCCCGCAGCTCTCCATCCTCCCACGCCACACTTTCACCTGTTCTGTCCGAGGGATATGGTCACTTTCTAGGGGTGAGAGGTCGCTGCATCCCCCAGAATCATCCGTACAGCAGGCCTGGCCCTTCACGAGCTCCAGCCCTACAGCTGGAGTGTGGCCGCATGCAGGTGCTTGAGGAGGGAGGGGGTCTGGAGAGCCAGATGGCTAACATGATGGTGGAGCAGCAGTGTTTCCCAGATGAAGGAGGGGTTCTGGAGAATATTTCAGACAGCTGCAGCCAAACCACCAACAGTATACTGCCACCTCTACAGTTAGAGCCAGCTCTATTGACTACTATCCAAGAAGCCGCTACTCCTCATGGTCCTCCACCACCCTACCACTCACACCAACACTTCCACCTATCTGGACATTACTACAAAATGAAGCCCCCTTCTCAGAATCCTGTTGTACAAGCTTACATGCTTCCTCACAGACAGGGAGTTAGCTTCTTACCCCAAATTCCAATGCTGGAGGAGGAAGAAGGTGACCTGGAGGAGTATGGCACCCACTGCTGTAGGTGGATGGATTGCAGTGCAGTTTATGACCAAAAGGAGGAGCTGGTAAGGCACATAGAGAAGTTGCATGTGGACCAGCGGAAGGCTGAGGATTTCATATGTTATTGGGTGGGCTGCACGCGAAACTTCAAGCCCTTCAATGCCCGATACAAGCTTCTCATCCACATGAGGGTCCATTCAGGAGAGAAACCCAACAAATGCTCGGTACGCCTTGTATTAGTTGCATTCAATAACTTAGCTCTCATACCTTTTTTCCTACCCAATCTTACAAATAAGATACCCTTGTTTCTTTCAGTGCAAATACGGCACAGCTCCCACTTAGCACAGATATCCAATAGGTTTTTCTCATCTGAAATATGGATGAGTGAATGCCATCAAAACAGGTGGATGATGAATGACAGAGCTCACGGAGTTCTATTCTGTCTGTGCCATTCACAGCCACAGTCAAGTTAAAGACTTAAAAGCTTCAGGCTGCCTACAAAAGCCTTTGTTTGGGTAAATGCTTTCATGTGCTTTGGGTATATCGCCAAGGTTTAAATCAGAAATATGGCCCCTCTCTCCTCTTAACTTAAGCCATTGGGTAATTAGCAGACCTCTATGATAATTGACATGGGATTTAACTCAATTATACAGTTATTAAATAAGCACAAAGGAGGTCTAGCACTTTAGAGCTGGCATGACACAATGGCCCTTTAGTAGCTATTGGGTCTGTCAGCAGCCAGGGGTTTGCCAGACCTCCGTCAAACAAACTTGGCTGCAGTTCTGGGAAGGTGATGCCCCTTTAATTCAGATCTCTACAAGACTACTTCTTTGGTCAAGCAGATGAAGTTTATTCACAGGTTTTGTTGATGAATGATGTAGTTTTCTCATGTGTCGTGAAAGTTGAAGATTATTGTATTATTTGGTTTCTACTACTTGAATGTAAAAATAATCAATGCAGAGATCTCACTGTTGGTACAAAAAGAAGAAATTTAGAATACTGCCATCTCATTAGACTCAATATACAGCAAGTGTGCTAATACATAGATGTTAAGCAGGCACAACAACATGTTGTGATGGTATGAAAGTATTTTTATATGCTTTATTTGTTGAATCAATCACACTTGAAATACATTCTCAAAAATCAAGTTTGTTTAAATTAGTATTCATCCTGCTAAAGGACTACAGAAGTCAGAATTCTGCAGCATGTGAATGTCCCAGCATCCCAAAGAAATAAGCTGATCTTCAAAACTCAGTTATAGCTATATTAAGCAAAATTACATCTTTATTTAATCTTGTACAGTTTCAGAAAAACAAAAATGAATTTGGGGTCATTTGGTCACCCTGCGTGGTCAGTATTTTTGGTCATATAGCTTTTTGTATAGTTAAGAGTCTTCCCATTCTTACTTCCAGAATTTTCAGAAACTTCCTCCAAAGAAAGCTGCTTTTGTGAGAATATATTCATCTTTTGCTTGCAATATAAAATTCTGCACCATTTTCCCAAATACTCCTGTCCTGTTGCAGCTAAACCCTGATATTCTTCCATTTTCTACCTTGACTTTTGATACTAAACTTGTGGTGATAATCCAGAAAATCTTTTCTTCTGATGAGTTTTCTATGAAGGTCATAGCTGCTGCATAGCAGATCAGTAAATCTCCACTTTATGGTCTGTTAAATCTTCCTAAATGTTTATTTACTGTTAGACAGGGTTTTGATTTCTCCTCCTAGCTAGCATTTTTCTGGGACATTTTTTCTTGGTCTTCTAAATTTCAACTTGACCTCGACCATTACAAGTCAGTTCAATTGGATTCAGCTTTTTTGTATAGCACCAAATCATGACAACTTAATCTCAAAGCACTTTACAGACTAATCAGTTTAAGCCAATTTGTTGTGATCCAATTAGCATTCATACAAACCAATTCATAAGAAATAATAGCCAACAACTCAAGTCTCCTACAAGTTCATCAAGGTCCTAGACCTTGGTAAGAGTTATCTAAGAGCTTTAATCGTTTAAGATTCCCCAGATTCACCTACTGGATAAATTTCTCTCTGTCATAAATATCTCGCCAATCAACCTACTGATTGAGGTGGGAAATGAGCATCAATAAAGGCAGGATATATTACAAGGGGTAAAATCCTTAGCAAGTCTTTCTGAAAGTTCTTCATATTTAGTTCTTCACCAAAGTAGTGATTAGCCTACAAACTCACATTCCCAACCTATGTTTCCATTCCTCTTAGCATCACTACAAATTATATATGTATCGTAAAGAAAATAAATCTTTTTCCTCACTCTCTATGTGAAAATACTTGTGACCTGGATGAGCAATTAACAAACCATCGGCTGAACATGCTTCATGTTGAGGTTTTGAACAAGTCAGTTATTAACAGTGCACATATCTGCAGTTGACCTTTTGCTCCAAAGCACTTACTTATTAGGTGAAGCCAGTTCTGTTGCTGTGAGACTGACATCCTTGGATGGTTCTGTGTTCCCTGTAATCCTTCAATAATGAATGATTCATGACCTTAAAACAAAACAAAGAAAAGAAATTATGTTTGAGTTGTTATGTAAAATTTCCTTATTTTGAAAGAAAATGTTTATCTTGAGACAAACATTTCCATATAATTGTTCTTCTATAAGTGTTAAGGCTTTTTTTTTTGTCTTCATATATACCATTTTCTAAGCTGGAACATGGTTGCATAAATAGTATAGTTGAAGAGTTATACATAAATACAGAAAATGATAAATATGAAAACCAACTTAGAATCGCCAAATTATTTTTTTCTCCAGGAAAAGTGATATCAAGATATAGAAGCTGTTTTTTCTCAGAAACTAATTGCCAGGTTAATAAACTGTTGCATGACATAAAATGCATAAAAAATACAGCAGAACAATGAGCTAACACTTGTTACAAAGTTAACATATAAGGCAAGCCCAGACTCGCTCCCATAATCTGTCTGTTTAAAGATAATTACACAGTTTGTATATATGTTATTGATTCACTAGTCTGTGTCAGTGTGATCTAAGCATATAAGGTTTTACGAGCATAGTTTATACCTTCTCAACAGATTTCAACAATAATTGTGAGATTAATTATTATTCATGGAAATATCATCTGCAAATACATATATACATTTATTACTTTTTGGCATCCATTGTCTTGATGAAAGAGGCAAAGCCTTCTCTCAAGGAAAAGTAACTGGATTGTATAGTAAAATTTGCATATAGCAATTAGTTTAAATGCCCCACAGACATACAGTACAATGCTGTGTAAAATAATGTATTCCCGTACCATCATGGATAGTGACATTGCTCCTTTTATCCCAGGACAATTTAGCTTTATTTTTATGTTTTCTCTTGCATGGTAGAGTTTTAACCCAACTTTCTGGATGCAGTGATGAATTGTGCTCACTGACAACAGCTTTTCTGAATCCATGCAGTGATTCCCACAGCAGGATGTGTAGATGATGAATTCTTCACTACATCACAGCAAGAAATGTTATACTCAAATTTTTTAAACTTTTTGCTTGTGCAGTCTCTCCTACATTTACTTCTGAAATACCCAGCTTTTCAGCAATGCTCTTTTTTACATCCAATCATAATGCTGGCCTACTACCAATTAGCAATGTGCTCTTTAATTTTATGAGTCCAACAATGTCTTCTATATTTTATGTATCATACTAGCCTTCTAAGAGAGAGAGTACTCTCATATATATTTATATATATTCATATATATTTATAAATATTCATA
>JBAMHW010000021.1:13427222-13437618 GCA_037177495.1 Rhadinocentrus ornatus | reverse complement strand
AATGTGACAAGGAAAGAGAGAAAGAGAGAGACAGATTCAAAAGAAAGAAAAACTTTAAGGGGAAAAAAAAGAAAAATGTAGGAATATCACTACTGAAATGGGGACTAGTGGAATCCAGAGTGAATTGTCCTCAGTAAAACTGGGCACTGTTCAGTATACTGGCACAGACCTAAGTTGTCATTGTTCAGCCAGGGCATGAGTACCTGCCAGGACCTCTCAGAAGCTGGCTGTAACACTCTTCCACACTGAGAAGCCATGCTGCTTTCTTTTTTTCTGCGTTAACGTCCCTTGTGAAACACTAAAAAGCCCTCTTCGTGAGAGCTTTGTGACAAGAAGAAGCAAAGTTACACAGTTTCAGACCTCTGGACGAGGTTGGAGTTCTGCCAGGATTTTAGTTTTATGCTGTTTATTGCTTTTCTATCTACTTTATATACTGTTAGACTATTTATCTGTTTTTCTGAAGCAGGGGTCTGCTAATAAATTTACCCAAATGTTATTTAGTTAATTTTTTCACCCATGTAAAGAATTTTCCTTCTCTGTTTTGTTGAGTTTCTGATTTAATATATTTGCTTAGACCAAATATAAAAAAATTCTCTTCTAAACCACTGTGTAACATTGAAAAAATGTTTACAATAACATTTTACTGGCACAGTAGCTTTCCTAGAAATTAAATGTAATTGAAATCTGCTTTCGGTTTAGCCGTACAAATAAGACAGGATCATTTGAACTACTAAGCGTAGATGCTGACAGGAAATAAATCTCACAATGAGGAAGAATGGCAAGTATTTCTAATAATGGAAGGGGAAAAAACATTTTAATTTGGCCGTGATGACTGAGTGGTATCAGTATGTGAGGAATGAAGTGTTTCAGGAAGAATAACAATATCAGACATGGTCTGTGTGTTTTGTCCATGAGTCTTAGTAAGGACATTCCAACCCCCCTGTGAGCACGCAGAGAGAGCAAGATCCTGGTCTTACAAAAGAAAAGCTTTGATGATTCGCATGTTTTAGCAATGAAGTCACCAGTCGCATGATACTGCAAAAAAAAAGGAAAGAAAGAAAGAAAAAAAAATAGATTAAAAAAAGACTTGTTTTGTTAATTGGGATACGTGCAAAATAAGTATTTCTTAAAACTCCAGACAAATAGCTGAGTTTTACTATAAATATTGTCCACAAAAAGTTTTTTTTTCCCCTCAGTTTTTGTGACTGATGGCTTCCAATTGCTGTCATGGTGATGCAAGACAGAATTAAAAACAGAATAATAAGAATACACTCATGTGTGTATAAACACTGCCCCCTGCTGGTGACACTGTAACCATCGAACATATCAAATGTGATTTTGAATTCTTTCTTAATCCTGGCCAAGTTTGGATCGTTTTAATGAAATTCTAACAACTGTATCTGTGTGAACCATTTTCAGATTAGGATTTTAGATCATACTAAACCAAAAAGTATCTAAATTGATTTTTGTCCAATTAATATTTAGTCAAGATTCTAGTAGTATTTGGCTTTTTCTCCAGCAAATGATCCACAGTACCTAGCACTTATCAAACTAAGTTACAATAATCTTTATAATACAGATTCTCAAAATGCAACAACAATTTCATATTGTTTTTATTCGGGAAATAAAAACATGCGTTTATAAGATTTGCAAATTATTGCATTTGGTTTTAATTCACATTTTACACAACATCAGAATGTTTTTGGATTAGGGTTACAATTACTTCCATAAGTACTTAAAAGTGGCAGTATTATAGTAATCAAACCTGTGGTGAAATATTTTCAACCATGTTTAATTAAGTCACGCATGAAACCACCATTGAGCAGCTTATGGCAGATTTAAATGTCAGTTAAAACTAAGTGACAAATTTTTCAATTCAACAGGCTCCCTATATTTTTATTCCACTCCCTCCCACACACTGAGAGTAGCAGCCTTTTGTTCATGGTAATTTCAGCAAACATATGCAACACCAATGCTTGAATATATGATACTGAATGTTGCTCAGGGTGGAGCCAAAAAACAAAAAAACAAACAAAAAAATACAACTGAATTTGAAATCCTGCTAATTTATGATAATAACCAGCTTCAACCAATTTGTATGTATGCGGTTACAGTTTGAAGGCTGCAAGAAGGCTTTCTCTCGACTTGAAAATCTGAAGATCCACCTGCGCAGCCACACAGGAGAGAAACCCTATCTGTGTCAGCACCCAGGTTGCCACAAGGCTTTCAGCAACTCAAGTGACAGGGCTAAACACCAGCGCACACACCTGGACACAGTGAGTGGCATCCCAGCACAAACACACATGTAATTACAGATGAATGGGTATTTTCGATTGTGTGCGTCTGTGTGGACTCACGTTCATGTTTATGTGTCCGTGCTTCTTCAGAAGCCATATGCGTGCCAGGTGCCTGGCTGTGCAAAGCGTTACACTGATCCCAGTTCATTGAGGAAACATATGAAATCTCATTCTACTAAAGAGCGACATTTACGAAAAAAGGCAAGTACTGCAATGTGGTAATGCAAGTCACAATTCTTGCATAATTTCCTCTATCATTATCAAAAAACAATTTTACAGAGAAACATACAACTACTACAGCCACTACAAGTCTCTCTTCTTTAATATCATTATCATGAACAAAAAATAAGCCAATCTGATATATGTTATATATTTTATTTCATTGCACTTTTTACTCATCCTAATTAGTTCTCTGGTAACTTTTCATTCTGCTCTGTTTGCTCTGCAAATTAAAGTAAACACAATGTTAACTTTAATTAAAAGTGTGCATGCAGTGAGACGGTTAATGTGGACAGAAATAGTTCTTACAGAATGATGCACAATTGTGTTGTTTTTCATGTATTCTTTGTTTCTCCCTAAGAGGCACTTTATTACAAAGTTTCCCTTTACAGCAGTGAGGTATCACAGTTGGGATTTTTGCATGTGTCTGAGAGATGCTCTTTAACTCTAAGGTTTATGTCACCATAGATACAGACAAAGAAGGTGGGTTGTTACTAAAATAAGTGACAATTCACGTCTTCCCGCATACTCAACTTCTTATATCTAAACCCACATGACAAATGTTTATTCTAATTTCATAGATGATTGTGTGTTACATTTACTACTGACTGGTATTTCTAATTCTTCTAATGCATCTCTTCTTTTCTGCCAGCAGTAAACATGGTTAAAGATTTTAATAGTATAATTTTCTTATTAATAAATAAATATGGCTATAGAAAAATTTCTAAAAGTTGTTTAAAAACAAATTTAAATAAATGAAGCAAATGAAGCAGGTTTATTTGTACGGTACATTTCATACACGACAACTCAAAGTGAATTAGAACAAACTTAAAATGAATAAAAGAAACTTTAATGGAAACAGCACAAGCAAAAATAGATAACAGACAAAAAAGTTGTCTTAGTGATTTTTTAGAGACCTGTAAAACCTTCTTTACAGTAGCCAAGCTTGCTGAAAACAAATGCATGAGCAAGTTTTTCCAACGCATAATGAGCCCTTCTTCAGGTGGTAAAAGGTTGATTTGGTTAGGTTACCCAGACATTTATTGATAGAAGAAAATGATCAAACATAGTGTGAGTCTTTGTAATCTGGTCAAAGGCAGCTGTATTCCCCTGACATTTCATAAACAAATGCTTCAATTGATCAGTAAAATATTAATGGTGGATGTTGTAAATGTTTCTGTGTAACAAATCTGCTAGCTCATTAGATTATCGTGTGATGCTGTTGTACAGTATGTTGTCAGTACAGTCGAACGTTTCAGTGACTTGTGATCAGTCCTGCATAGCAGCAGAGAGGTTTTTGCCACGGAGCAGCTTCAGCTTAGGGATGTGGGGGTTTCGCCACAGAAACTGCTTGCCTCAGGTCCTTTCATGGCATTTCTCTTAGATTAAGGTCAGGACTTTGACTTGGCTGTTCCCAAACATGAACTTTTTTCTTCATTCTTTAGTAGAACTGCTTGTGTACTCAGGGTTTTTGTCTTATTAAATGACTGGGTTTTCCTGAGATTCAGCTCATGTACAGATGTACCAGCATTTTACATTAAAATTAATGTATGTGTAGCAATGTTGCTAATGTAGGGATTCACCCAGCATAGCAACAGGACAGACAAGGTTTTTATTATACTGTATGAGAGGAAGACCAGGACAGTGTCATCCCTCCTCCCTACAGCTGAGTTGGAGCCATGCCCACTACCACAGTATGTAATCCTGGTCCAGATGGAGCCAATATGCCCAAATCATCATATTACCACAGCCATGTTTCACAGAGGGGATATGATTCTCATCCTGGAATGCACCATGCATTATGCTAACATAACACTGGTTTCCACAAAAAACAATTCCAGCAGCCTCTGACTTGTTCACATTGGTAACAGCATTACTATCTCAGTAACACTACAACACTAGTGTTTATGACGCTCTTTACTATTTATGTTTATGTCTTCTGTGTTATTTCTCTAGATGAAGTCCTCTGCTGATGCAACCCAAGATACACTGACTGACTGCTTAACCATCCACCCTCTACATCCAAACCCTTCCCCTCTGGCAAGGCTAGACAACAACTTGAACCTATCTCCCTGTGCCTCCCATGACTCATACTCTGGTACGTCTGAGCTCTGGCTGTTTGCATGAATGTGTTGGATATGCAAAAAAAAAAAAGACAGATACACAAACAAATCCCCCTGCAACCATGTGCACATAATAGGTTTATCCATTAGATTCACAGCCCTGAAGTGTCTGTCATCCCTGTTCCTCAGCTGCACCACAAGGACAAGACTGCTACAGCAGTCCTCACCTGACCCTGTTGTTTCCCTTACAGGAAAACTACAGGTACAGTTTATTTTTGTTTGTTTGTTTGTTTGCTTTGTTTTTCAATTAGTATGATGTTGCCGCAGTCAGAGCAATTAGTGTTCCTCAGTAAGCCAGCTCATTTCTTTAACCATCGCTGATTTAAATGCTTTACAGATTTTCTCTCTCTCTCTTTTGATGAACTGGAACAATCTACTCAAACACTGGTTGTCATGGCATCAAGAGACTCAACCAAAAATTCAAATGATCCGTTTAAAATAATTTGCCATTTTGTACCATCAAAAAACTTTTTTTTTTCATGCGTGTGTTGTTTTCGTTTATTTTGTGTGTGTTTGTAAATAGATGCTATGACAGGAAGAAAGCTTTGTCAGATTGGGAAAGACCAGCAAACCATTTCCCTAGTCAATCTGTACAAAAACATCTCTTCATCTATACACTTCAAAGAATGTGATAAAGGATTTCTGTCATCCTGAGCAGCCAGATGCTCGTGGCTCCTCACTGGCTTTGATTGTTCTCATATCAGCAGTAGGCCAAAGCGTCTCTGCAGGATTCTGCGTAGACAATCAGCCTGGAAGAGCAAACCTTGCCTTGCCTCATTGGTCTCAACCACTAGCATCAATGGATGCTATAGTCACCGACAAGAGCTGCCAAGGAATTCAATGAGTGAATCATAAAATCTGCAAAATGCAATTTCGGATCCAATGGGAGAGAAGAGAGTGCTCTAATTACTTTTTTAGATGTTAAATCAATTGTAAAATCCCTTTTGGCATTTTCCGCACTCTTTCCTGGCATTCCTCTGAGTTCCTGCATAGTTTTTGTGTATTGTCAGAAAACCTTTGGCTTGTTTGATTTGCAAGTGGACAAGCAAAAGTGTTATGCTGCAATATCTACCAGCAGAGGTGTCAGCTTCCATGGCTACTGCATTGTATTTCAGTTTATTAGTGTCTGCCATGAAAAACAGTGTCACAATTTATAATGTTCATTTAGTAACCTTGCAGGACTTTGTTATTAATGCATTTGTATTTGATGTTACCCCATCACAATGTAGAGTACAAGGGGCAAGACATCACAGAGCATCTATGGAGTGCTTTTTTTGTTATTGTTGTTGTTTTTAAATTATTATATTGTATTAGCTCCATCAATACATGCTTTTAAATTATGTTTTAACATCAAATATAAAAATGTGTGGAGTGCACTATTACTCCTTTGCTGTATCAGGATTATTTCTTGCAGAAAATAAGGAGCAAATCAGCTATGCAGGAAGCCCTGATGCAGAGGAAAACAGCCAGTGAGGCAGAGTTTTCCATGAAAGGAGTAATTATTTTCAATTACATGCATGTAGATAAGATGGAAAATGTGTTAGATGACAGTAGAAACTTTCTGCATTCTTTTAAGTGGTTATGAGGAATGTTGCCCATCACCTCTACTTCTGCAGGATGTGTATAAGCAAGTAAAAACAGTTAATAGTGAAATGTTTATCTGATGCAAAGGAAGGTGAAAGCAGTGATTTCAAGTCTAGATTGTACCAAATTAAGAACTTCTGACTATCCATGCATGTGTTGGATTTATTTGCATCCAGTTTGGGGATAGTCCCTTCCTGTAAAAATATAATGAATTATTTTTGGAATAGGGAGAATAGATTAATTTACTGTGATTACAGTGCTATCCTTTGTACCAGTGTGAAAAGAGGAAAGGGCTTATCAGTATTAGTAAATTGCATAAATCTTAATTCCATTATTTGAAAACATAATGAACAGCCTTGAAGGTGCAGCAACAAGTATAAGAGTATTAAGAGTCATTATTGTACTAGATTGTTTGTGCTTTCCTAATGATTAAAACATAAATAAAGCTCTTTAGCTTATCTCCACAGGCAGAGTATTTACTTTAGTTTAAAATATTTCAGGTTTGTTGATCCTTCCCCTCATCAGCTCATCTCCAGGGATCCATGTGGGCCTTGTTCATCCACCTGCCTCCCGCATCCTCCCAGTGGATCATCCCTGCACAACAACAGTGATCTAAAGCAGCACGGCCAGCCTCCTAATGCGGCAGATCACTGCTCAGGTACTCTGAGGCTTATAATCATGTCACAATTCAAGTTGTTGGGTTTTTTTGGGTTTTTTTGTATTATATTTACTCTTTAGATGATTTTTCTTGTTAAAGATGTATAAGATAATTTCAGCAAGTGCAGGTGGTTTAGTAAACAGATTTCTTTTTTCTTTTTTTTTGTATGGACATTATTTGTGCAATACGGTTTATGATGTGTAGCAGATGGCTGATGATTTTCTGTTTAGACACAATCAGGTAGTTTCCCTCTGTACATCTTTAAATAGATCACCTATATTCCCCCCAGTGTAGACGGCCACAGAGATGTTGACAAGGAGCTCTGAATCACACAATATTTAAGGTTTAAAGCAGCTTTTCTTCTAGAATGCATCGTTTAAGGAAAAGAGGCTGAGATTTTCTCATTTACCCTGGAAGACAATTTCTCAAGCCACCTTATCCATGTTAATGTCTTTATTGATATCCTTTTCATAGAAGTCAATAAAAGCAATAGGATGACCAACTAACAAACAGCTCTTGTAATGATTAAAATATCATCTAAATGCAGCTGCGAGTTTATTATGCTTTACCAGCCTCATTGGGGAAATGTGTATCTTTCTGTGTGCTCATCTGTAGGATTTGGTGTCTGCATTCAAGATGAAGATGCATCTGCCAATCATGGCGAGGATTACTTCACTGTGGTGGACCACAGCACAAGTGAAGTCTCCTGCATCTATTCGGAGGGATGACAGTACTCATGCAGCCATGTGGGTGTCTCACTTTTGCACTGCTTTTTGTCCTTGATCCCTTTAAATGAAATCTTTCACAGCAAAGCAACCTAAAAGCAGTTCCATTTATCTAAATAAAAAGATATTACATGATGCAACAATCTGAAATCCTGACTCATAGATAGAAATACAAAAATGTAATCTTATGATCCTCATAGCTCTATAAATGTAATATCTAACTCAACATATTGGCTTCTGCCACCCCAATTAATCTAATCACTGTCCCACAAGGTTTTAATGTTTACTTCTCCAGATTTTATACAGTTTCTGTAGTTATACATCAGGTAGTTTCTGGTGGTATTTTGCACAATGTCAACACAGCAATCAAAGCAAAGTAAGCAAGAGGTCATTTATTAAGGTTTTTCTTAGAACCGTGTAACTATAGTAACAGGATAGCTTTACCATTTCACTGTGATGTTCATACTTGCTACCTGTTGTTTGAAGTTATGTGTTATTATTGCTCCTGTGCATATCATAAGGCATATTAGTGTATGCGATTAAATGACTCTGAATGTTCTTTGTTTTTGTTTTTTATAACAAATTATTTACACTTTGCATTATAGTTGGGACTGAAGTGTGACATACTGCTTTACATTTTGGGACCTTTTCATTTAATTTTCATTTACATGTTTTAAGAAAAGAAGCTTTTGGACACTTCAAAAGCTGATTAACAAAGGCATCATTGTAGTGAGTTTAGCTGCTTTAAAAGTTAACTGTTGCTAATTTGTACTTTAAGTTGCTGCAAAAGGAAAATAGACATAACTGTGGACCTAACACAGAAGCAAATTCCAAATCTGTACATTTTACTTTTTGATTTTTTTCCTGAAGTAAAATGACTGAGTTTTATAGCACCATACAAAATTATAAAACAAGATTTGAAAAATTGATGAGCAGCAATTTGCAAAAGCTTTATATATGATGTTTTGTCACTAGGATATCATACGTAAAAAAAAGAAAAAAACACTGGAAAAAAAAGAATTAGAAAAGAGGTTAAAAACAAATAAAGACCATTTTTTTGTCGTGTGGTTTATTTATTTAATATTTTGTCTATTTAATATCAGGATGCATTAAAGAATTATCTTATCTGATTGTTCAATTCATCAGCTCTCAGTAGTGATTATATTACTACAAGGCAGGGTTAGGTGTTGCACCAAAAATACATTGACAAGAAAACTCAGGCACACACATGCGAATAACAGTGTACAGTAAAATCTGGAAGCAGCCAATTAATGTTCATAGGAAAAATAATAAACAGCCACTGCTGGGTTTAAATCCTGCATAGGTCCAGTTGGCATTAGTCTACCCAGCAGTGGTGTTCTTATTCGAAACTGAAAGGACAAACTGTTTTACTGGAAAAATAATTCTTTTAGCAAGAGTTTCATGCTTCAGATGGGGGTTTCACCAGTTGCTTAGCAACAACAACAACAGCTTTTCCAAAAAGCATCTGTTTAGTAACTGCTAATCAAATAAAAAAAAAGTGCAGTGCGGCAGACACAGGTGGTTTTTTAAGCTTTGTACTCAGCAGGAAGCCTCTTTTCATTTGGTCACTGTTGTCACTTTAAAAGTTTTGCATGTATATCCTCCCCTACTTGTGCTATGTGGCAAAATACTTCAACTTGTCGCACCCAGGTACCTTACCTTTACACTTCCACACAGAAAACTACTCATCATGCACAAGACCAAGCAATGTGACATTTATTTATGGTCAAAAACATTATTATAAATAAAAAGCAAAGGCAAAATTGAGTCACGATAGGTTGAGAAATGATCGTTAAGTGATGCCATCGTTAGGAAAGTGAGAATCGTGACCAAAATGCAATATAGTGGTCAGAAAAACTAAAAATAGCATTAACTGTCAGCCTATTTAATCATTAGACATACAGGACACTGTGCACATTTCTGGAAAAATGTCTACAGGCAATGGAAGGTTCATTTTGACAGGTTAATTAATGGTAGCCTTTCAGTCAGCTTTTACTTCAAGTGCAATTCTAGCAGATTTGATCCTTGCATCCACTCCTTGCCTTTATGTTTCCCCCTAATACAAGAAAGAAATATTTAAACTTTGATCTTGACTTGGGCAAAATGTTAGGTAATATTCTTAGTTCTAATTTCTGAGAAATAAAATTATCACTATGTATGTATATGGAGACTAATAAGTAGTGGAATTTCTGTCATCTTTTGGGTAACATTTTACTGCATTGTAAATGTCTAAATGGACCCAAAGAGATAACATATAGAAAGTGGGTATGCAATGGAACTAACCTTGCCGGGAGTTGGCAGTGCGTACCTCTACATCACTTTGTCTCTTGTTTAATAAATCTAACTGGAAATTGTGATACACAGTATTTTATTGTTTTTTGTTTGTTTTTTTATCTGTATCTGACTTTAGTTAAAACCAAAGTAATTTAACTTAGAGGTATATGGGTCTCTGCTTTAAAGTCGGTCCTAACAACACCCTCCAGTCTGAATGGGCATTGTTTTACATTTACAGATTATATGTAACTATATCTCAGTCTTTTTGTACAATAAAATAACAATAAGCTTATATGTTTCAGCAGAGAATGAATTACCTTTAATAGAAGCACAAATGGTTTTAGATCATCAGCACCCAAGGTCTGGACATAATAAGATCAAATGAAAGAAAATCAACATAAAATAATTCTGAAATTACAGAGGCCCAGACTTATTTAAATAACACAAACATCAACTTTGCATCTTAAAAATTCTAATTTAAAACTATTTTGTGAT
>JBAMHW010000021.1:13406129-13427201 GCA_037177495.1 Rhadinocentrus ornatus | reverse complement strand
TATATATATATAAACAAAGTCAAATTAATTTCATAACTCCAAAGACTTTATATGAATCAGACCATATCCATGAGCTCGAATAATGGGAACATATTGGCAACTTAATTATTAAATGTATTTCCGTGTGATTACATTTCTTGTAAGGTTTATGTGCGCTCCTCCCACCTGTCTGCAAACGTTGCGCGCTGCCGATGAGTTTTATAGCAACTGTTGCCCAGTGAAGCAGCGCCATAGTCACCGTAGTCCTGGCGACTGTAACCCACCAACAACAACCTCTCGCTCCATCATTACCACCTCCTCCACCATCCTCATCTTCATCAACCAGTCCACAGCTCAGGTTTGATTTTTTATATATTTAGCCTGAATGCAAGTATTTTTCGCGCCATGGTATATGGTTTTATGAGGGAGGTTTTATTGCGCTTCAGGTTTATGTTTTGTCTGCTGCTGAATGAAGGCTCGCTGAATAGCTGGGGTAGTTTGCTAGCGAGGGTGTTTCTTTGTAACGTGTTAGCCTGCTTGCTAGCGTTGCCTGTGGATACTCACCATAGTGAAAGGTCCTTCTCGCCAGCAGAAACAAGGTGTGTACCGCTCACTGACCAAAGCCCGTTTCAAATATTTTCAAGTATAAATTATTTATTTTAAACTTGTCATGTTAAGCAGTAGCAGAGGTCCAGGCTATGCAGTGATGCTAACTGGTCAGCTGGAACAGGAGCAGGTGTCTGTTGTTGCTAGGTTGCTAACGCCAGCGATGTCTTCCGACAATGCCTGTTGGTATCCCATTTTTGAGGTTATGTTACCGTGATATTACAAGTTTGTGGTTTGGGTGGTTCAGCTCTTGTTGGCCATACAAAATACGTACGTTCACGAGCAATGAAAAGTGCTAAGCTAGCTTTCTACTTACTAACTGGTTGACAATAGCTAAGCCATTACTTTCCCTTTTGTCTTAGAGAGCAAGATAGCTTCGCTAGCTCTCCATCTGCCCTCTTTGTGGCATCAGATTGCTATGATAAGCTTTGAGATAAGACAAAGCTAAGTTTTGCAAAGGCCAGGTTGGAGGAAAACAATTAACATTTAAATGCCGAGATATTTTTCTTTTATCGTGTCGTTATTATTTATTGTATATCTGTAAATGGGCCGATAATCATTAATGTAATTTTTCTACGTTTTAGTTATTGCATTCAGAAAAATGGGGCTTAAAGTTATAGACGCAAAATGAATCTTTGTCTATAGACATGAGCGTATATTTACTAGAATGAACAAGACATGGAAGATGATTAAATCTATCTAATATACTATGACTTTGTGTGATGGTCAACTCTTGCTAGGTTGATATTTATCCACACTGTCCAGTCTGCCTAAGGCAAATAGCTGAAATGTTATTCCTTCCAACAGAATAGGAAAGGTGCATTTAAAGCTTTTCCTAATTCTATTGGTGTTTCATAGAAATTAGGTTTCTCAGTGTTGCATCACGTTTACGCTTTGGTCCACTGGGTCTCATTGTTCACCTGCAACCTCTGATTCCCATAAGGAGAGAGAACGTGTGTGTATGTGTTGTTTTGTGAGATGAGGGAGGGCAGGGCAGGTGCACCTCCACCAGTGTAGGACGTGAGACTATCTAGAATTATCTTTTATCTGCTCACAAAAAAGCAGAAAAGACATCCAACATTGCACAAATTACAACTGACCATCAACAATCAGTTGGAAAATTTATTAGAAATTGAAATGATGCAAGTAAGGCCTAAAAATATGTATTAATTGATGTATGACATCTAAATTAGGCTACCCCCTACCAACACACATATACACATGAACAAAACAGGATGTTAGGAGCTGTCAGTTATCAGATCATGTTACCGCCTACCTGTAGTCCAGTAGGGCAGAAATAGTGCCATGCCACCTGCTGCCTGGATCCTGTTGCATTTCCAATCACTTAAAGAAGGACTGATTCATTTAATTATTCTGTTGGCCATTTTCATGGCTTAACTGCATGTTTATTATGTAATATGCCAAAGCACAGCCTTCTCACTGTAATGTAAAAGGATGATGTTGATAGAAAAAAAAAAGTAATTTCTTTCACCTTCCAGTCCACAATTGGCTTTAAGGATGGACTTTTAGCTTTTAAGCTTTTAGCATTTAAGCTCGCTGTCATTTTGGCATGTATAGTATTTTAGTTGTCCACTGGCATAACATTGAACCAGATTAAATTATTAATTTTCACCTTACAGTAGGGCTGGGTATCGATTCAAATTTCAAGAATCGATTCAATCCAATCTGTTCTGATCCGATATTGATTTGGAGCAGTGTTATTACAACAGTTTTTTTTTTAGCTATTACCTGAAATAAATTACTTTGTAGTTATGCAACATATTAACACTAGTATTATGTTGACATTACACAGCAATTTAATGAAGTATTTGTAGTTAAAGATGGCTGTAAGGACCAATCCCCTCCTAGCCTTGGACGCAATTGCTTTCACAAACATGCTGTGGGGCAGAATTACTGAATTCCAGGGCAGCCAACAGAGGACACCAGAGGTGTGTATACCTGCAGCAACAGACTGCTATTGGGACACTAACCTGGTGCATAATTAAAAATTTTATATTAAGAATAAAAATTCAATTTATTTTTCAACATAGGGCTGGGTATTGTCACTAATTTCCTGAATTGATTCGATATCAATTCATTTACAGCTAATTATGTAACACATATTTTTCTTGAATATTAAAAACTTTTTCAGAAAACTTTTTTTCTTCAATATATAAAACACTGAGTACATTTACTTGAAAATCAAAATATGTAATAATCTGATCTGACACATCTACATTCTTAAATTCCGAAGTACCATAACAATACAGTGTTTCCCAGAAAAAACAGGACAGAAAAATAGTTAAACTTTTTAAAATCCTGAACTGTTTGGAGTCGCTCTAAATATTCTTTAAGTTCAGATCTCAGATAACGTGTTGATGTTAATACAACTTACAAAGAATATTGGATCCATTTAAACTCATAATACGACTTATAAATTCCTTCAATGACGGTAAATTCAACTTGATCAACTGTGCACATTCCCGTGACAAGTGTGTCGCTATCGGTGTAACACCAGAGAAGGAGAAATACTCTATCTGCTCCACACTGGAGCAAGTTGCTTCCATCTCCACCTGCTGAGAGAATCTAGAAAACTCTCGTATTTCTGTCTGATTCTCTCCAGCTGGTTGATGTGTTTACCGACGCATGCACTCTGTCCTCTGACGGAAACCCGTGCGTGTGTGTATGTGTGTGTGTGTGTGTGCGCGCGCGTGTGTGCTGACTGCTGCGGACACAGAGAGCAGGTGCAGCCATTACATTTCCTAATGTAGACCAGATAAACAGCATCAGACTGTTTACTGTTTAATAAAAGGACAAAGTGTAAACCTGTTCTAGATTAAATGTGACTGTAAATGAGCATATCGGATTTAATTTAAACTATGTGCGCGGTGACACCACTTCCTGTTGAACGTGGTAGTGACCGTTAGCATTAGCTGCTAATATGAGTGCTGCGATCTTAGCGTTAGCTGGTAATATGAGCGGTAATATACTGCAAAGGACTTTACAGGCGAATGTAATCCACACTGGTGAGTTAAAACATCTGAACTTGACATTATCTCGGTAAGAGAAGCTGATTTTGGACGGAGGCAACATAGGAAACCAGTAATGTGTGTGTATATATGTTAAGATCTCGCCCAACATCTGGAAGTCACGCGAGAGTAGGGTCATGTTACCAAAATGAGGACATATAAAAAATCGATCTCCAGTTTTATGAATCGATATTTGGTTTATTTCATTTGAATCGATTAAAAATTGATGAATCGATTTTTTTTTAACCCAGCCCTACCTTACAGTATCATGCATGCTAATGCAAAGTTTTTGACATTAAAATCAGCATCAGCAGTCCTTACTATCTTTGTAATCCTAAACAAACAATTATTTGCCTACCCTTCACTTCTTCAACTTCCAATTAAATTTCCTTCCACCTGTTTTCCTGCAGTGCAAATACCTGATCATGCTACTGAGTACGTGTGTATTTGAATGAAGGAATATTTTTCTTTGATGTACACACGCTAATACACTCCTTGTTCACTAGTTCTTGTGTCTTCACTCAGCACATTAGATGCAGCTATTTCATACATGACCATTGGAGAGACAAATTACAGGTCTTTGTATTTTATGATAGCTACTACTGTGAACCTTTGTGCTCCACTATTTGTGACCTGGGATGTTTGCAAGAGGAATTGAAGGGCGAAAACTCAGGGCAAAATGTTGCACTCCTTGGTGGCTTTTGTTCCTCTGTGGTCTTTGTAGGGCTTGCACTTGCTCAGTGGAGCACAGCATTTAAGTGGGCCACAAGGGAGCGACTGAATGGTGTGGCAGGAGGTTGGTGTGTGTGTGTGTGTGTGTGTGTGTGTGTGTGCCTGTATTTGTATGTATTGGTGGAGGGGGTTGAGGTAAGGCAACAAGGGTGTGCTGTGATGTAGGGGCTCTTTTCCTCGATTAGGTGGGCTCAGTTGGGGTCTTGCACTCTAGCTTTCAAACAGCACTGTGGAATATAAGACCATATTCTCTGCTCTGCAAGTCCTTTCTTTTTTTGCATCAGGAAATAGTAAGCTGAAGGTGGTATAACATTTTTTTTATCAGATTTGTGTCAAGCATTTAAATGCTTTTAAAGTACAGAGAAATGGAAAATCTTGCAGTTGCATAATGTTAATTAAATGTTTTACTAGGTTTACCTGTCACAGTTGATTGTCACAATGCACAGTGCCTCCAAGACTTAGAGAATACAGATGTTTGTACGTGTATTTTTCTTATAGCCAGACTGTAGCCTGTATGACAAACAGCTGAGATTTCTGACACTGATAATAATTTCATCTCCCTCCCACAGGTATTCAGAAATTTGATGCTGAAAGTGAAGGTTCTGTGCTAATGAATGGTTAAAGAAAAATCCAGATTGTGTGTGCTGTTTTATTGATTATCTCACTTTCAGCGTACCCAGTTTTTAGACACCCCAACATGAAAAAAAGTGTTGGTCTTGTTTCTTTTGGAACAGGGGCAAGCTGTCCCTAGAGTGATTTGAATCTGTTAGGAGATCCAGCTTAATTAACCAAGAGAGGCTTGTTCATGGAAACAATGATGGGGAGGAGATGGCCTTTACCTGGAAGGAGTAGGTGATGGTAGCCACACTATTATTAACTCGCAAGCACAGGTTCACCACAAGTGTTTCCTCTTATTTTTGTCCTTCCACTCAGCATTGTTTAGTTAAGCCAGCCTTATTAAACATGAAGCATACACTTTCATCTTACAATTGATCATTCACAGCATAGCCGGAGTAGCTCTTACTTTAATGTCAAAGAAACTTGCAACAAAATAAGGTATCTTGCTAGCTGTTCTTCAGTCACAAGTCATGTTAAGCCAGTAAAAAGTGGCAACTGGCAGAGCAAAGGGAAGCAGCATCTATTTAGAGTTTGTTAAATATTAACCCGTTTTATGGCTGTGAATGTGGAGACAAGACCATGTGTCAGTAATGCATGAGGCTCACAGTACATTGAGTACCACAAGGCAGAACAGGTGCTTGGTAGCAGTTTGTCTAGAGCAGCTTTACTCTCATTGATTTTGTCAAAACAGACAAGGGTCTGCTATGAAACCCTATGTTTCCTTTTCATACCAAGATTAATTTGTTATTTAGACATTTTTTAAATTCTTCAACATAACTTTTGATGACTGCTGAATTAATTTCTTATTAAAATTATGGCATATTTGGCTTTCATTACATTCAATAAGTGCTGGAAACATGTGGAACATTTAGCTAATTTTGGTTCAGTTATAAAAGGCTTATATTTATGACAAATTGTTATTAAACAAAATAATGTAACAAAACTGTAAATTAGCGTTGAATATCAACTATCTGTGAATGTAGTCTGGTTAAATGAGTGATCATTCTTTAATTTAACCTGAGTGTTGGCTTATACTGTGCATAGGTTATGCTTTTGTTGTTATTACCCTATAATGTAGACCGAGAGGTTTAGATATGACCCGACAGAAAATCATTATTTCCTCTCTTATTCAGGCGCCATGCAGACCCCTGAAGCAGGCGCTGACTCCACCACCACTGTCCCTCTTCAGACCACTGTGCCTGTCCAGCCTACCAGCTCCACCCAGCAGGTGCCTGTTCAGCAGCAGGTATATCCAGGCTCTTAATGTGTATTTTGGTACAAATTTTCATGCACAAAGGCACCTGCATGTCTGCAGTTATAGCTAATTAAAAAAGGAATTTAAAGACTTTGCCATTTATTTTTCCAGGCCCAGACTGTTCAACAGGTTCAGCATGTTTACCCAGCACAAGTGCAGTATGTTGATGAAAACAGTGGCGTCTACACCAACGGCAACATGTGAGTCAGACTGTTACTCAGCTCTGCTCTTACTCCACTCCACAAATATTAGCGCTATGCTTTTGCAGCCTTTTTTTGTCCTCTCGGCTCTCTTCACATGATCATTCATGTCACAAGCACAAGATGATGTAGGTGCACAGTCATCTTTTATATTCGTGCTTGATTGTGCTCAGTCACCTGAACATGGCCAGAACTAAGGCTGTCTTTTAGGTGTCATTTTTTATGAAAGGGTCGCCTGGGTGTGAGGGATGGGGTTGCACACACTATGGGATGCAATCTGCATTAGTCCTACTGTGATGGACGCGCGCATACGAGTGTATTTGTAGAAACGGGCACATTGGCTTCTGCTGCTGGAGGAAACACTTATGTGAAGGCCATCTGTTTAGAAATGCCCAATACCACACCACCAAACTACTAAATACAGATTAAACCACATGATGTGATTTGTTAGAGTTATAATTCAAAGTCTAATGCATCCCATTCAAATGACAATCTCACAAATATTAGGTAAATACTTAAACATTATTTCTCAGTATGGGCAGATTGTTTGACTTGCTAACCTCTGTTGTGAACAGAAGAACCTACTCATACTCAGAGCCACAGCTGTACAGCCAGAACAGTGGAGGGAGCTACTTTGATACACAAGGCAGCTCATCGCAAGTGTCTACTGTGGTGACATCTCATGGCATGACCAACAATGGAGGAGGGGGCTCTGGAGGAATGAGCATTGGTCTGGCAGGGGGTCAGGTAATCAGCAGCAGTTCTGGGGGTTACCTCATGGACAACGCTGGACCTCACCCTGCCACCCAGACTACACGAGCCTCCCCAGCCACTGTAAGTAGCATTACACCCTCTAGATAGGCTTTTGCTTACGTTTGCCTGCCTGTTTTTGTGTGTATGTTGAAATATCTTCAGATTAGTGTGTGTGTGTATATAATATTTTCTATTGACTTTGCAGTAATTTTCTCATCTGCCCTAATAAGAACCACGCTGCTTTCAATTTGCTTAAACTTCTCCTGTTAGATGCACTTTTTCTCTCCTCCCTCATCTGTCTTCTAACTAGTTTGGCCTAAAATATAATTCAATACTTTATATTTTAACCAAGCATTTGAATAATTTCTGCAAAATTTCATTATAAACAGACATCCTAAATACTGTGCCATATTATAGATTGGTAACTTTTATGTACATGTCGTCCATTATTATCTACAATACTTTTATCCTTAGTGACTCTCTTTTGATGTATGGAGTACACTTTGTTAGTTATGTTTACTATATCCTTGAACTATAAATGCTCAAGTAATACATTACCTTTTTGTAGGGATGGGCCAATACCGATAATAGCAACAGAAATACTCGCCGATCCTACCAAAAGTAAGGGGATCGACCAGTACTTCTGTCTAAACACCATCAAATACCATGGCAACAGAATCATAATTCTTTGTTTGCTGCCCAGAACGACCACACACAGACACAGGAAGTTACGGAGTCTTGCGTGGCTGTTGTTTTGAGTTGGTAGGTGGAGAAGCAGCTGCACTGTTGTGCTAACATTTAGCATTAAGGGTATTGTAGCGATCCTACAGTGATGTTCCTGCTAATGTTACATGTTAAAATGTTCTATGGGAAACTGTAATACGGAGTGTGTGTGGGTTTAAGACAATTGGTGGTTGGATCAGAAAGTAACGGGGCGGGGTAGCCAGAGTGAGTCGGGAAAGTAGCCGGCTAGAGAGAGGGATGTCACCTGCTTGTTTTCCCTGGTACTGGTTGTTCGGTGTGTGGTTATGGCCAAGAGTAAACATTATTTGTTCAATAAAGCAGCTTTTCTCATGATAATTCTGCATCTGTTCATCAGCACGTCCTGCCGGACCCTACATTATGTTAGTAATTTGGCATTAGAAAATCCTGCTAGCAAAACAGCGACATGCCTCATATGCAGGGCTGAAGTTAGGCGACATGAATGCTGCCAGATTTACCACCAGCAACTTTATTAAGCATTTTGGTAAAAATAACGTGAAAGAGTTTGTTGCATTAAAGGAAATTCGCAATGAACCACAGCAAAAGCAAACGTTGGCAAATGCTTTATAAAACATGAGGAATTTGCAGAAGAAAGCCACCGTAATAACAAACGTCTTAGAATTTATTGTCCCCTGTTCTTTGTGGAAAAGCTTAACTGTACGTTCAATTTCAAGATAGTTTTTAATAGAATTAATTTGATCCGAGTTTATTTATTCAATAATCAAAACACTTCTGTGGCCATCATGGATTTCATGTGTTATTAAAACATGAATTATAAATATTAAGGCTGTCAAAAATAACACGTTAACAGCAGAAAATAATTTATGTCATTAATTGCGTTAATCTTTTTTAACCGGAATTAACGCTCCTCACCCCCCACACTTGTCTGCTTGGATTTAGTGGTGCTTGCTTTGGGATCTTTTCCACACTTTCTTTCTTTATTTTTGCTTGTGACTTGTAATGTGCTCACATCTACTCTTTCATTTTCTTGCTTTGGTTTTGATTTCCCCCTCTTACATTTTGTTGTCCTGTGCTTCATGGTTTATCAGATTGAAATGGCGATTGAGACGCTCCAAAAATCTGAGGGTTTATCCAGTCAGAGAAGCTCGTTGCTCAACAGCCATGTAAGTTGCTTTTCTAAATGCTTGCCCTTGCCTAACCTTAACTTTTGCAAATCTCACTCTTGCTGTTCTGCTTATTTCAAATCTTTGTACATTTGTTTTAATGTTTGCAGTCTTCTGTGGCTTGTTATAATTGTTATTGTTGCTTTTAAAATAACTGGCTGTCATAGAAGCTTATGCTGAATTGTCATGCAGCAGCAATAAAATTACTCACCTGAGGATTTAGGGTCTCACCGAACAATCTAACTATTGTTAGGTGAGTTAAAAAGCATGTGTTACCTCTTGTAGCTCCAGTGGCTGCTGGACAATTACGAGACAGCAGAGGGAGTAAGCCTACCACGATCCACCCTCTACAATCATTACCTGCGCCACTGCCAGGAGCAGAAACTGGACCCTGTTAATGCAGCTTCATTTGGAAAACTCATTCGCTCCATCTTCATGGGACTCCGTACAAGGCGGCTTGGGACAAGGTTAGCCTTTTCCTTAAAGATCGTTTTCAACTTGGAGATTTAATATTTTAATGTATGTGTGGACACGTACTCGGCTGGTCCTCTTTCTGTACACTTTGGTGTGACTTCTTCATTGTAATGAACATTTTGTTTGTATTTTGCAGAGGGAATTCCAAATATCATTATTATGGTATACGTGTGAAACCAGATTCCCCGCTTAATCGACTCCAAGAAGACATGCAGTACATGGCGCTCAGACAGCAGCCTGTACAGCAGAAACAAAGGTAAAATCTGTCAACTGTGGCTTGCAGCCCATGCTGTGATACAAGTCATATTGTATAGAGATGCTAAAGTTCACCTCGTGATTTTAGGTTCAAGCCAGTGCAGAAGTTTGATGGTGGCTCTGGGGAGAATTACGCAGCTGGAGGCCAGCACCACCCTGGTGCTGCAGAGCAGACTGTCATTGCACAGAGCCAGCACCACCAGCAGTTCCTAGGTTAGTATTTGTGACATTTTATCCAAATGTCTTTAAAATTAATAAACATGAAAAGCACTGTAATATGCTGAATGCTTTTTTTTGTTTGTTTGTTTGTTTTTGTTTTTCTTCTTTTTTTTCTTTAAAAAGATGCATCACGGGCACTCCCTGACTTTGTAGAGCTGGACCTGGGACAGAACAATACAGAGAACATCAGCCCAGATGATGTAAAAGCTCTCCAGTCCCTTTACAGAGAGCACTGTGAGGTTAGACAAAGTAGATCCTTTTTCTGTTCTCTTTAAGGTCACCATGTCACCAAGTCTGATTCACTGTGGAAACTGGGATCTGATCCCTCTTTTTTGCTTCAAAATGATTCATCTATTCCTGTTAATATTTTTACATTTGTCGAAGGCTAAACAACTGTAAATACTTAGTTTTAATATTTTTTGAAAAGTAATTTTAAAGCTGGGTTAGATTGAGATCAAGGAAAACTGTGGAAATTTTGTAGTCATAAACCTAGCAACACTTTCCAGGAGGATTACTTCTTCCTATGTGGAGAGTTTTGGCATTCACTCCTGAGGCCTGTACTACGAAGCTGGATTTTCTCTTATCAAGGTAACTTCAGGGTTAACCCTGGGTTTTTCATCCTAAAACACTGGTTCGCTTCTTACTGGGATAAATCACCATGGTAACTTAGGCTGATCGGCTAACCTGTTTCAGAGCAGGTCATGTCAACAAATATAAAAGCGCCACCTCCTGACCAATCGGTTTCTCGGAAAATGGCCTGACCATTTTTAGAACATCCTGTCCAAATTGGTGTGCAGATCATGAGAAGAGCGCTTAGGAGAGAAAGAGTTTTTAGGGATAGATGCATCCTTTTGATGAAGAAATAAAGTGTAGTCACTGACCATTTTGAAGTCAGTTTTTGTGTTTGTTCTTGACTTGTTCCCAAGTCCGTTTAGTTCCACTAGCGTGTAATAATGAGGTTATTAATAATGGTCATATGTGGCAGAACCATGACTTTATGGAACACACAACTACTCGTACTGTCACGGTGAGGAATTATTATTTAACACAAAACACGGGGTACTGAGCCTCAAAAGAACACCACCCCTTTCATGTGATCGCGCACTGATCAAGAGTTGATAACCAGCTTCGTAGTACCGCTTATTAGTGTTGCGATTGTCCAGGTAGGTCAACCCGGGTAACGAAGAGATATCCTGGGCATGTTAATCTTGCTTCGTAGTACAGACCTTTATTGTTCATCCTCTGGATGTGTTTCAGGCTATCCTGGATGTGGTTGTCAACCTCCAGTTTAGTCTAATTGAGAAGCTGTGGCAGACATTCTGGCGTTATTCTCCCCCTGACACTGTAGAGGGTTCCACTGTAACAGAGAACAGGTGGGGTTGCGATTATTATGATACACACATGTATTATAGAAGCTTATATTTAACTTATTTCTGGTAAATGAGAATAATTTAAAATCTTTTTGCAAATATGGTTTTCTGCCTCTGCAGCAGCATAAGTGAGATTGAAGTACGGCTCCCCCGAGCACAACTATTGGTGCTGTGCAGAAATGAGGCAGTTCTGAAGTGGATGAGCACCTGTGACCATTTAATGTACCAGGCCCTCGTGGAGATTCTTATTCCTGATGTCCTGAGACCCATTCCCAGTGAGCCACAGTCACCTCTCATGTTTACTTGATTGATTTACTGTTAAGGTTTGCAGCATTTTAGGACTCACCATTGTTGGTTTTATCTTTTTGTTTTTCAGGTGCCTTGACTCAAGCCATTCGCAACTTTGCCAAAAGCCTGGAAGGTTGGCTCAATAATGCCATGAATGCCATTCCACAGAGAATGATCCAGACTAAGGTGCACCATTGCAGTATTTCAATATGTGTAACTGTTACATGAGAGTAATATTTGAACTCTTTTTTCGAAAGACCTTTACACTTTAGAAGGTAACTCCTGGGCTCTGTGTGTATTCTTGTAACAGATTGCCGCTGTTAGTGCCTTTGCGCAAACGTTGCGCAGATATACATCTCTGAACCACTTGGCTCAGGCGGCACGTGCTGTGTTGCAAAACACATCACAGATCAACCAGATGCTGACTGATCTCAACCGTGTTGATTTTGCCAATGTACAGGTCAGAACAGGTTTCTTTGGGGGCTTCATTCATGTTGACATTTTTATACTTCTCTATTATCCATCACATCCAAATAGTATGTATTTCCTTTCAAGTGTGAACCCTATGTTCTTTCCTCGCACTGTTGTATAGGAGCAGGCCTCATGGGTGTGCCAGTGTGAGGAGGGTGTGGTTCAGCACTTGGAACAAGACTTCAAAACCACACTGCAGCAGCAAAGCTCTCTGGAGCAGTGGGCAGCCTGGCTGGACAACGTGGTCACTCAAGTGCTCAAGCCTTATGAGCACAGGCCCAGCTTCCCTAGGGCAGCTCGACAGTTCCTGCTTAAGTGGTCCTTTTACAGGTCTGAAAATGTCTATGATACAGAATGTTGAGATGAAAAGTTTACAAAAACTTTACAGTGTTTTTCATGTCACTGCAGTTCTATGGTGATAAGGGACCTGACCCTGCGCAGTGCTGCCAGCTTTGGTTCCTTCCACCTGATTCGCCTGTTGTATGATGAGTACATGTTTTACCTGGTGGAACATCGTGTGGCTCAAGCTACAGGAGAAACACCCATTGGAGTCATGGGCGAGGTAAACATGCAGCATCTTTTTTTTCCTCCTCTAGATGAAAGATTTATTTTGTTTTCTGTCTGTGTAGTTAGTTCTTGGCTTCGCTGTCATACATTATTATCAATGGCAGATGTCCTTTGTGTCTGTGTATTTATTAGTGTGATTAAACTGTATAAACTACACTGCTTGGCCCAAAAAGAAGTCACCACCAAACTCTAATATTTCATTGGACCACCTTTAGCTTTGATTACTGCAGTATTCACCGTGACATTGTTTCAATGGGCTTCTACAAAGGCACAAGATTTATTTCAACTAACGTAAAAACTAAGTTTGCTTAAAAGTTTAACTTAAAAATTAAGTTAAACTTTTAACTAGCATTAATTTTTCACCAAGATCTTGTATTGATTATGGGAGAGTCCGACCACTGCGCAAAGCCTTCTCCAGCACATCCAAAAGATGCTCAATTGGGTTCAGGTCTGGACTCTGCGGTGGCCAGTCCATGTGTGACAATGATTTCTCATGCTCCCTGAACCTGAACTCTTTCACAATTTGAACCCGATGAATTCTGGCATTGTCATCTTGGAATATTGCCGTGCCACCAGGGAAGAAGAAAATCTATTAAACCTGGCCAACTGCAGCAACCCCAGATCATAGCACTGCCAGTGTGGGCTTGTACAGTTGGCACTTGGCATGATGGTTGCATCACTTCATCTGCCTCTCTTCTTACCGTGATGCTCCCATCAATCTGAAACAGGGTAAATCTGGACTCATCAGACCACATGACCTTCTTCCATTGCTCCATCAGAATCCAATCTTAAAGCTCGCTAGTAAATAAAAACCTTGTTCGCCGGTTTTACCTCACTCATAAGTGGTTTTCTTAAGGCTACATAACTGTTCATTCCCAATCCCTTGAGTTTCCTTCATGTTGTGCATGTGGAAATGTTCTTACTTTCACTATTAAACATAGCCCTGAGTTCTACTGTTGTTTTTCTTCAATTTGATTTCACCAAACATCTAAGTGATCACCCATCATCATTCTGGATTTTTTTACATCACATTTCTTTCTGGAAGATGATGGGTCCCCACTATCCTTTCAGTTTTTAATATGTTGGACAGTTATTACTCCAATTTTAGTAGTCTTTGTAATCACCTTAGATGTTTTCTCTGCTTGATGCATGTCAATTGCTTGACCCTCCTTAATCAGACTAAACTCTTTTTTTCCACGACCACATGATTTAAGAAATGAGAAGCTACTTATTGCATTAGTTGGGGTTAAATAACTTGTTGCCAGCTGAAAGATAATTACCTATGCAGTATTTATCCAATAGGAGGCTTGTACCTACTTGCCTAATTAAAGCCAGGTGGTGACTTTTTTTGGGGCCAGACAGTGTATGCTAGTCCTTCTGTTTATGACATTTTGGCTCTTTTTTCAGTTTGACAGCCTGAACACCTTATCCCTAACTAACATTGAGAAAGGTAAGCAAGTCATAATATTTTTTTTATCTTCATGCAAACAGAAAGCAGCACAAAGTGAATATGCATTAAAAGGCTATAAAAAGAAAAAGACAGTGCCTCTTATTCACCTCTTCAAGACATATTACAGATGAATATTAAGTATTATTGGCTTCAGAAAATCCATATAAATTGATCTCCTAAATCTCAAATACAGAAGCAGGGGGAAAATGAAAAAGCTTTAATAAACTCTGAGAAATGCAGTTAAAAATGGTAAGAACCTAAAAAAGTGTAAAATATAAACATCTTACTAGGGTCTAGGATTAAAATTAAACAAATGGAAAAAGCAGGTTGTAAAATATACAAAATTGTGGAGGTTAAGTATGGTTTTAAAAAATATTATTTTGAATATAGCTGCATTTTGACCAAAAGCAATCAGTATTTTTTTTTTTTTTTTTTTTTTTTACGAGCTTAAAGATTTTGTCAGCCTCCGGTCTTTTGCTTTTCCATCAAAGTCCTCAGTACAGCATAAGGATTAGGAAAATTAAGTCCATTGAAGTGTGTAAAAGCAACGTGTCCTCGGCACAGTGTCAGGCTGCAGCTCTGACTGCACAGACACACAGTGAAAAGAGGACATGCATTCCAGCTCCATTCAGTCAAAAACAATTTATGTTAAATATTTCTTTATTGTTTTTTTTATGTACCTTATAATGTGACCACTGAGAAACTGTCAGAAATCCTTTATCTGATATACCCCTATGCTGTCTCGGTTGCTGTTCTCCCTCCTCCATTCATCTAAAACTTGCTTTCTTGTGTTGCACAGTTTTCCCAAATGATTCAAGCTGGTATGTGTGGCTGAGTTCACTTGTTTACAAACAAGAACTGCAGCTTAACCTAAAGTCAGATCATTTTACAAGCTCCTTGATTATTGATGTTAAGAGGGGAAGAAAAAACAAGTATAAATAAGGTGCTCGGGATGGCTGGACAAAGAGGTGTCCAGCAGTAGGACCATAGAGGACATTGTTGGATAACAGAGTAAAAGACTAATTATTTTTTCTTTCTCCTGTTTAGATGAAACAAGCGGGATGGACAGCGACTTAGAAGAGGATACGGAAGAGTCCGGAGAACCTCTCGCCAAGCGAGAGAAGTCGGAGCATGACGTAATCCAGGTGATCCAAGTTGGAGCACTTGAGGATGGATCCCACCCTGTGGTGGGAGTTGTGCAGCCAGGTGTACTCCACTCACTGCCACAGCCCCCACAGGACCACGCAGAGCACATCCTAACCCCCTCTGCTGGTACTCCCACCATCCGCCACTGCAGCACCACAGGCAACACATACGCCTCAGTCTGAAGGTCTGGGGGCAGAGCTGACCTTGTCTGGCTTAGGTTTGCTGTCTCGATCTTTACATATCTGTCTCTGTAAGTCTAGATGTTGCCATCTTCTCTTCATGCATCATCTCTGTTTGCACTTGTGTGGACATGCTCTCCTCTCCCTACCCAGCCTGATCAGTGGGGGAATGATATTCTGGCCAAAATGTGCTATCTTTTGTCTGACTCTTTAGATTCTGGATGTCTAGTCATCCTCTAAGTCTGTGCTTAAACTCAGTGGCAGCTGGTGGAAGGGACTTGGAGAAAAAGGACTAATTTGACCCGTTAAATGTTTCCTGTTCAGGGATGACTTACCACCTCTGTCTGTGTATACAGATGGGTTTTATCCTGAATGGAAGCATAATCTCCTTCAAACTACTGATGTCTCAGAGCTCAAATCCATGTCACTAGTCCCAGTAGAGCAAATTCATAGACTGACTCTAAACCTTCATCCATTGTACATAGATTTGCTGTACTTTCAATTGGTAATACTCAAAGCTCATGGTGCTATTGTTTTGTTTTAGTTTTCTAGTTGTCTCTTCGGGTTTTAGTATAATTTCTGTCAACATGCATTCCAACTGCTGATACACTTATGATTGAACAAGATGTTTTTGAGTATTGCATGTAGCTAAAAGAAAAACAGAGACAACTTTCTGTTTATGACATTTACATAACATGGTGCAGGTTTGTTTGACAATTACATAGTAGCCAGCCGCTGACAACCACTTATCGCTTTTAGCCACAAAAAAAGAACCACTATAAGAAATGTCTGTGTTGCTGTTCCTGTACATAGAAATGAGATTGAGGAAAAAGTCTGTTTTTTAAAAGGAAAAATCTGCTTCCTCAAAATGCTAGCTTTTCTATGCAGCCTGTGCATAACACTTGCCTTTTACTCATTTTAGATGCTCTGTAGTTTATGTGACAAGGTGTAATCTTGAAAATAACTTACCAGACACGATCCCCTGTTTTTGCATTTTCAGTTATAATTAAATTTCTTCAGTTCGCAGTGGACCAAAAATAAAACCAACAAGAGGACTCTAATAGTGAGCCATCAGGGCCACACAAAAGCTGTTTCCTGTCCCACAGTGCCATGTTGCAGAGCAGGAGGAATGTCAGGGATTTATTGTACCTCGGCTTTATCATAGTGCCTTATCCTTAAATGCAGCTGTCCATGTAGTCCTGACTGTGTGCTGTAGAGAGCCCACGGCCCCTCTGCATTGTCCCAGCCACAGATTTGGCTTTCTGGTGACTCGTGGCTGGATTTGGGCTGGCTCATCAGTGTTGAGACCTGTGGGATGCAGGCACAGACACACCTGTTGTTTTCTTTGGATCAGCTCTTCTAAAC
The DNA here is from genome assembly GCA_037177495.1 of Rhadinocentrus ornatus. NCBI lineage: Eukaryota > Metazoa > Chordata > Actinopteri > Atheriniformes > Melanotaeniidae > Rhadinocentrus > Rhadinocentrus ornatus. The sequence goes on along the minus strand of JBAMHW010000021.1, from coordinate 13,410,359 downwards.
TTGGAACTTATCTGAATCATGGTCTTTAGCCTTGCTCCTACCCTCACGCTGCCCTTTCGAGGCCTATTCTTGCATTAGCCTTTGTCATTGGATGATGTGTGTGTCTGCGTGTATGTGTAAGACAATGAATGCAAAGATCTGCGCCGTGCTTTTATGTGCATGTGCTCATATGCTTGTGTTTGAATGTGTGTGTGTATGTGTGTGTTGGAACACATCCATCAGTCACCCTACCTCAAACCAGTGGTGCCAGCCCTTTGATGCGTGCAGCACAGTCACCAAACCTTATTGCACACACACCACTGTACTGCACAAATCTCAACGCGATAAGAGAAAATCTGCATTGCTTTTCTCTCACCTCTGATACATTTTCATTTCTGTTTTTAGCCCATAAAATGCTTCATCCTTTGTTCTGCGTTTAAAGTTAATCTTTGTACAGTGGACCAAAAGTAGATATTTTCTGATACTCAAAGAGATATAAAGAAATATATAAATAGATATATATGTATAGTATATAACATAATACACTACTTATATTTGTTGCTTTTTATGTGCTTGATCTGATTGTTAATATGTGAATGTTTCCTTTGGTAGCTCATCTGTAATTAGTTCATAGACTGTGAAATGGGAAAGGCATGGGGACTAACTTCTGATTCCTTAGATTGCATCTATACTTGAACTGTTATAGCCTTCTATGTTGTGAGGAGTATTGAGATTAATCCTCTAAATGGGAAAATTTTTGTTACAAAAAAAAATTTTCTCTTATTTTTTATGCTTGTTTCAATGATCTGTATCTTTCTCCACAGAAATGTTTATTTATTGATATTTATTGGATTTTGTTTTGTTATTGTATGTCATAAAGGGTTCTGAGGATTATACCACTGCAAAGAGCAGATTTACTGTATAGAAAGAAAAGAGTTTTTGCTTCTTTTTTTTTTCTTCTTTATATAGGTTGATTGATGATCCAAAAACAGTTCTGTATTTCCTGTAATTGCAGCCCCTTAAGAGTTGAAAATTTCCTTTACTTAATGACCGTGCACAGAATTGATTTTTTTCTTTGTTTACACTTAAGTTGTGTTCCTACGTGAAGATAATGCTTAACAGTAAATAAGGATGGAAAAGTATACATTATGTCATTTAGGCTACTGGTTCAGTGAACTCTTCCCATATGTTTTTACTTGGGAGGGGAAATCTTAATTTTAGGCATTCTGACAACCACGTTCCTCACTGGTTAAACCTCTGGTACACATCTTATACCTTTATCCTGATTCTGCTGGCTTGAATTGTCTGAACAGATCTAAGAACTGACTGAGTGCACTCAGATCTTATCCTTATACTCAGTAAGGACACTTAATGTGCATTAAAAGGCAAATGAACTACACAGTAAGTAGCTGCAAAATGACAGCCTGAGGTTTGTTTGTTTTTTGTTTGCTCTTTTAATAAACTTTAGATTGGCCCTTTGGTTCAGAGTATAAACTGTCTTTTTTCACTTCAGATAATCACAAAGTAGTGATCATTTCTAATAAAAATGGATACAAAAATGTAAGCTCCAGATCATGTCTTTTACACTAGGTCATTACATCTATGTGGTAAATTAATAACTTTTCAACGTGTACACCTTACATGACAAACTGTATGAAGTGATGGGATTCTGTTTAAAATTGTAAAACACAGTCAGTCTTGGTTTTACATTTATGAATGAAAGTTTTATATAATGCATTTCTTTGGCATGTTTACCATTCTCCTTATTTTGTTTTATTATTTATTGAACTGTATCATATATTCACTACACATAGTAAATGAGAACTTGTATTAATTTGTGCCTAAATGAAAATGGTTTAAAAGTGTTTTATTTGAAAGTCAATCATGTGGTTTTTGGATTGTAAGTGCTTTCACACAAGTTATGTGCTGCTTGAAATTGTTTTTCTTTTTTTGTCAATCTAGTTCTTTCCACACTTTCTTGTTTTTGACCAGGCAGTGCCAGACAGTGATTAAGCTTTCTGCATCTCAAAGCTTGCCTGGTTAACTGACTGATGGTAATGCTGCCAACACAATTGTGCTTAATTCCTGTGTCTTTGAAATTGAGAATGAAGATGGGGGGGTTTGTAACGTTTTTGTTGTTTTTGTTTGTTTTTTTGCAAACAAGCCCATTTTTGACCATAAAACTTAGAGATAAGCTAGAACAGCCTCCTCACTGGAATGACATGGCAGCTTCACTGACCCATAGCAAACTCCTGTGCCTTTAATCTTGCCCTGGCCACAGCAGATGGTCAGGGTGACTATTGGGTCGCTGGTGGGCTACAGACAAGAGGCTATAAAGAAGACGTTCTGTTGCACATGTGCTGCCACTCAAAAGTTGCTAGTGCTGAAGAAGCATTCAAATCGGTCCTCAGACTAGACTGCTGAATAATTGGTTGTGTCACGAACCGTCACACACGCTGAACTAGTAACACATGGATGAGTACCTGCAAACAACTTTTAAATGTATAGAACTGGTAAATGTACCAGACGAGTTACTGTAAGTGAAATGCTCTTAAAGTTGTTTTCTCATGATTGTGATTTCTTTTGTCAAATGATATTTTCTGAATGCTGTGACCTGTTTGAGATTTGTAAGTGCCATTTGACAGTCTAGTGAGTCGTGGCCATCTGTAGCACGCTCTAATGCAATCACAAGCATTTGGCAGTGACATTTGGGGAAGACTTTCCTTTCAATTCACCTTTGACAAAAATGTGTATATAGCAAAGTCAAATGGTATATTTATTTGTGTCCTAATATTTGTTTTGTTCTTTTGGTGAACATTTTATCTGATATGTTGGCTTAAGTGCTTTTGTGATTTTGTTTTCCTCTTTTTGGATAATGTATAGTATCTGATATAATATATACACAGATTTCATGTGACTCTTTTTTTGTGTGCCATTAAATTTGCTTCATGCAATGTATATTCTTTAATTGGCAGGCAGACCAATGTGTGTAGGGTGATTTGTATTGTGTATTTTACATAAAAGGAAAAAAAACAAGGATGATCGGGGGACTTTTATATTTACAAAGACATCATTTAGTGTGTCGTAATGATGATTTTAGAAATTCTTGAAGACACATGTAGTTTTGTTTTCTGAATATTTCAGATCTCAGCTCAGGCTAGCTTCTTAGTGTTGTTTTCTTAAAATTTGTGACTTGTCTTTGCAGTAATAAACGTTTTCTTGGTCAAAAGCCAGTGTCCTTTCTCACAGATTTGATTTGCACACCAAGTCTGACTCAGTGTTAACCCATTTTATTCATACATATAAACACCAAATATTCAAACATGTATTCAGATTGTATAACTGTTAAGATTAGGATAAGCATGAACTTGCATTTACTGAAAAATTGTACAGCTTTTTTATTTTATTTTTTTAATTTTTAAAATCTGATAACCAGAACGGTTCATCACTGTAAAGGTAGCAAAAAGAGTATAAAATACTGCCACAGCCGTAAACTGAGCTAAATACCAAAATATTGTTTGATCAATAATGCCGAGGAAAAATTGAAGTCATCCAGATAATTCAAACTAAGCTTTTTGAAACAATGTAATACTGAAATGACTGCAGCCTGGTAACCTTTTAACATTTCATGAAGTATATTTGGCATCATTATGGCTTTCACTTGTTCACAGTTCATTCATTTACTCAGCTGTTAATTAGATTACTTTTAAGTGTCATCCAAATTATTCACAAATTAAAAAGGATGTAAGAGCCATTTTAAAGTGATGCAACATCCAAACCGTTGAGATTATCAAAGACTTTGTTACATGCCACTTTCACACCTGCTGCAGCCAAGTGAAAGGACACTGAAAACCAGATTTTGGGCAAGAACGAACCACACTTTCATGTATCAACAGATTAGCAACAAAAATTCTCAACTACTCTGAGATAGTATGGATACAATAAGTAACCACAAATGAGACTGAAACAAGTTGCAAAATATTGAAGTGCTAACAGACACCTAGTAATTAAATAGACATGATACTGCAGATGTGTAATGGTCATTCGAAAGTAAAAGATATTCTCAAATGACTATTACACATCTACTATAAAATATGACACATTTAGCAACAGCTTTGATTGATGCTAAAATAATTTCTCATGGTGTTAAAAGAGGCTGAAAGGGCTTTTGAATCATCTGTGTTGTTTAAACAACTCAAAAGAACAGTGTATATATATATATATATATATATATATATATATTACAGGAAG
>JBAMHW010000021.1:13365828-13381986 GCA_037177495.1 Rhadinocentrus ornatus | reverse complement strand
TATATGGCAACTTAAAGATGCATAAAACATCTCCCAACTTTCAATTTACTCTTCTAAAACCCTGAATCACAGCATCCGCAGACAAAAAATTACAGACACAATTAACTAACTTGAGTTATCTAAACCTTCTTAACATTTCTCTACTGCAGCTGAAGAAACTTAAATAGAAACAAAACAAATGCTACATCATCTTTTAGTCACACAATAATACAAAATAAGAGGACCTCTTCATTGAATGTGCTAGGCTTGGAAAATTTGAAAAATACCCTTCTTTCATTCTTTTTAAGCAAGTTTAACAAGGCACTGTACATGGTGCCTTGGGTTTGGGGAGATTAAGTTCTTTCAAAAGTTGTTCTTGCATAGTAAATAGATAGATTTGTTGTTCTACTAAAACTACTAATCTTTTTTTATTATCTGATCTGAGATCTGTCAGTTAGCTGACACATCCTTAGCATCTCAGAGCAAAGAACACTGCTCATTGATTTATGATTTAGAAACATTGTTTTGTGGACTTGCTGATTGTTTTAATAATTTATATTTAACATGATAAAGCTAGATTAAACTATTGAAGTTTATCTCTGCTTTAATTAAATCAAATATTTCCAATGAATCTCAAGAAATAGAAATAGTACAAAACATATCACCATACTGCAAGAACAAACAAATAACCCTTCTTTTACTAACATTAAACATTATGAAAATCCATCCGCCAACCTTTGGGTCTTTTCCCAGCAAAACACTCTGGCTCATTCTTCTTCTTTGGATGCCCCACTGATCTCATCGGGTGACCAGTGTGGGACTCCTGATATCGCTCGGCTCCCGGTATCTCTTTGTGAACATGATAGGACAGGTTTCGAAGGATGCAGACGCAGTTTTCCACCGACTAAATCGATAGCAATGACAAAAAAGTTCCATTAAAGATATTGTACAGAAAGTTACATCATGTGGTTATCTATTAAGTTTTTCATTTTGGCAACCTTATTATCAGTGTCCTTGTTGATGACAGCAGACTGCAAAGCATGAAGGAGTGCAGCCACCAATCCATCACACTCCCTCAATCTCTGTCGAGCCTCTGCCCCATCTGAACTCACGTTCCTGCAGAAACATTTTTTTTAGCTAACAAAATCCAATGATTTTGTCTTATTCTTATCAATGACCGTGGTCATAGTTACCTCAGGCATCCAGAGGTGTTCTTAAAGACAGTGGTCCACTCAGCACCTTGCAGTTTGGAAGAGTCAGCTGAGTCTCTCCTCTTCCAGCCTGAGTGTGGGATGATGATTCCATCAGTCAGTGTTTGAAGTCCCTGGTTGATGACTGTCATCTTGAGTGGCTCATGTGAAGAAAGGTTCCACAGAGTGCCTGCAGTGTATACAGAATAAAGCTGCAGAAATAACTTTTAAAATTGTAGGTCTAGGGCTAAAAAGTTCAGCTGTACCTGTGACTAACTCCTTGACCTCCATGCTGCTGGTCTTCCTCAACAATCTAACTAAAGCTTGGATGCCATCACAACTATTAATGGCCATTTTGTTGTTGTGGTCTTTTCCATACGATATGTTGCGCAAAGCACCACAAGCCTTGCGATGAACTTCAGCTTTAGAATGGTCCAACAACTCCACCAAGATCGGCACCCCATTCAGCTGGCGGACCTCTTGCTTTATTATGTCATTCTCATAACACAAGTGCTGCAAATAGGCAGCGGCATTGGACTTGACCGGGTCCATCGGGTGGCTGAGCATTGAGATCACCTCGTGCAAGTTGGGGTCTCTCCAGCGTGGGTCTCTTCGGATGCTGTCTAGGCTTACCATGCTGCTGCGCTTGTGGGGCATCTGCAAGGTCTGTGCTCGGCACATTGCCTGGAAGAAAGGATTTAGGTTCCCCTCAAACTGGGCCATGAAGGCATCATCATAGCCACTCCTGGAGAGAAAAAGATAAATGTGTCTACTTATTACATATGAAAAAGAAATGCACTTCATTAGCAAGTATGACCATCTCTAAAAACACAAAGGTTTTAGTAGTTTGTTGGTCTGGAGCTTTCATTTCATTTCACAATGCTAAAGAAAGAAAGGTAATAAAACTATTGTCAAACAATTTGGTGTAAATCATTCTGCAATAAGAGAGACTATTCCTAAGTCAAAAGCATTCAAGACAGTTGCCAATTTCAGCAAGTTCACCTCAAATCAAACAGTGCAAAGCTCTGAGATATTTCACAAAGCACCCAGAAGCTCAGACAAAACATGCATTAGCATGTTAAATCTTGAAGTTAATGAAAGTATACAACTAGAAAAAGACTGAACAAGTATATTGTGTATATTGATCAACTGGTTCTTATTCTCTAAGGACCTGAAATCTTCCATCAGCCTACACAGACAGTTATGAGACCATAGCAACTGTCTAATTAACAAAAAGAACTGTGAATGTCACTTTGTACCAGGAACACTGCACATGTGGAATGAAAGACGTTCTGTGGATTTTCTGTTTAATAGACTGAGCTTCAATGTGTCTTTTGTAAACACTTCTATCTGTCCCATATATTCTATATGGGCCATGGAAAATCTTCTGACAGGCAATCACAGCTGAAATGTCTTTATTTATCAACTTTGCAGCAAGCTGCCATCCCTGATTGATACCAAGTGCAACTTAACTGCTGTCCACCTGTCTTCTTATTATCTGCACCAGCTCACAGGAATGGGTAAAAGCATCCTCTGGATATCTGTGCAGCTAGAGTTAGATGTGTGTTATTATCACAGATATGCTTCTTGGATAAAAAAAATAAGCAGTGAAAATGTTTTTTTAGTGTAACTGTAGCAATATTTAGCACTGCATATATTGTGTTTTTCAGTTTAAAGCCTTGTATATCTGCTTCTTTTTTAGGTATATCCTCTTTAAAGAACTTAATTTTTCCTATATTTTTTAAATGCTTGTAATTTTATTTTAAAGCAGCAGCATTTCTTGACAATTTTTGCTTTAAATGTTTCATTCTAGCTCCTATTATTTAAATAATTTTCACTTGAAAGGTCCACCCTGCTATGGAATTAAATTTTTTCAGTGGTCTTGTGTTCTCATTCACAAGTTTTATTTATTTATTTGTTTATTTTTTTATCTGCAACCATGACCTTTGTGACACTACAGCTTTGTATGGTCATGTTCTCCAGGCAGTGCTCAAGCATTGGGGTACAAACTTTTGAGAGTTATAGCATGGATGTCATCCATCACAACCATTTTGAAAGCAAAAGTTTCCTTGCTTCTTGAAACATGTGATCCAATTGCACTGCTCAGAACACAATGTTGTTGTTTTTTTTTTAGATCTCTTTAAGACAATGGGTTTTTGATTGTTGTGAGGGCCAGTTGACCCTTTACAAGAATTTTGAATTAGCAGTGCTCTTTATTTTTTCCTTGCCAGCAATACACTTTTAAAAATGTTTGTATTCATTTGCTACACTTTACATGAAAGTTTCACGACTTTGCAACAAGACTGAAGCTAAAAGTTTAGGATGTTACTATGCTACTGTACTGGAATTAGGTGTTCAGTACAATCTTCATGGCTAAACTGGGTGAAAAAGGGAGCTAATAGCACTTGTAGCATTTTTGCTCATTCATAGTTTTTTGTTGTTTTGTTTTTTTCAGTGGTGAAAGCTTCCTGACCAGCAACAGGAGTTGTGCATATTTACAAGTTACCCTTATCCCCTTCCCAACCCTCTGAGCAAGTCTTAAGGGGTTGAACAGAAGAAGAAGAGCACAGAAGACACTTCCTCCAAATTCTCTCATTTTCAAGAGCTTCCCCCGGTAGAAAGCTCTCCCTAATTCTGAGATAATTACAAAACATTCGGAGTAATTAAGGTAAAAAAAACTAATCTTGAAGTATCCAAGATTAAGAATGAAATTACTTGTAGTGATTATGGTAGGCTCACTTTTAGCACCAATGCTAGAGTAGATAACAAATAGGCCTATGATATCAATAACATTTTATCAAATATATTATTCTTACCTGGTTCTCGAGGGCTCCCTAAGGAGCTCCATGGTTGTAATTGGTCTGAACTGGTGGATTCCTGCTAGAGTTGGATAATTGGCAGTTGGGTGATCAGTCTTCATGTCCAGAAGGTTTTCTCTATCCTCCTCTGTCTGGTTGCTGAGACTGCTGGGGGCAAAGCTATCCCTGAGAAAGGGTAAGGTGTAGTGAGCCCCGGGTTGGAAGTTTTTGGTGGGCAGGTAGCCATGGAGGGCAAAGCGAGAAAGGCTTCCATATCCTGCACAGAGATCACCCCCCATGCCTCTGTAGGCCTCAGGAAGGGTGTAAACTCTGCTTTGGCTGTCTGGGTTCACGGGCTGAGTCTCTCCGGGCTGTAGCACCAGCTGAGATTGTGGAGCTGGTGTGGTAGAGGTGGTGGAGCTCGTTGTTGTGGTCAGTTTAACAGATTCAGAGTGCTCAGCCTTTGTCTCAGTACTGGGTTGTTCAGTAGAAGTGTTTTCTTGAACCACCAGAGCTGATGTAAGATCAGGTGTATCTGATGTGTGAACGTTCTCCTGCTGCAGCTGTGACGTTTCTCGAGTCTCATCCGGGACCTTTTCACCTTCTTGTTCTACAGCCTTGGACTCCTACAAGGATATATACACAATAATTATCTGCAAAGGTCCACTAAGAATTTTTGTTAGTCTTATAAATCTCATTTATCTAAGCTTTGTGTTCTCTCTCTTCTTTTAAATGCCACCAAATTGGTTTGTTTACATTCACAGCAGAAGGTGTTTGATCTTAATTTACTTGGAATTGACTGGACATGATTTTGTTTATCACTTTATTTAACTTGTTCAGTCCACCTCTTGTCTTTTAGTGATAATCAATCATCATCATTTCAGCACATCGCTGGCTTTATGAGCCTGTGATAAATAATGCATTTATTCCAGCCAAAGAATAATGAATTCTCCTTAGTTGAAAATTAGTTTAGATTGGACTCTGATAAACCAACTTGAGGTCCAGCCACTGTTTAAAAGCAAAATAAATTGCAGGAAATTAAATTTTCTGGTGAGGTAAATTGATTTTGATTTTAACTCTTTTGAGGAAGAGTAGAAACTTATTTCTCAGTTTTCTTCAAGCACAAAAGAAAATCTTAACAAAGCACAGCCTAATTAATTACAGTTTTTAAGTGAGTGGTCTTAGCAGAAAGTCTATCTAAATCTTAATTAACAAATCGTTGTGAGTTCGTAGGTGATAATGAACCTCAGTGTCTGTCTGCTGTGGAGTGTCAGTCTCTGTGGAGCTTTCATTGGTTGAGGTAATCACAGAAGCGATGGAAGTTGGCGTGTCCAGTTCATCTGTGATGGCTGGGTTGTCCTGGGATACCTCTTTGACTTCCTGGGACAGAGAGATTGGAGGAGGGCCCTCCAAACTCTGCTCCTAAACATCACACATACACAGCAATTAGTAAGGCCTGTCACTTAGCTTTATGATTCCAGCATTATTTCTTTGAACTGTGGGCAAAGTTTTACATCACAAGCACACAAGTGTTAATGTATAATTTGCAGACAGCATTAAAACTGCATGTCAGTAAGCCAGCCTGCCTGTGAAAAGAAAGCTGCGCTTAATGCTGGACAAAGTGTGAGTGTGAGCAGAGTCAAGGCTGAAAACCCAGCTTCATTATTATTTCATTCTTATAATACAAGACATGAACCCTTTAGATCATGTAGTAAAATGTACTCTCTTGTTCAAATTAAACTCATGCGGAGAAAAAGAAAACTATTGTTGACAAAACACAACTAAACCAACAAAAAAAAAAACGCTTTCACAACCCATGTAACAATTTCAGAAACTGAAGCATGTTGAAAAAGCAACTTAACAAAAAAATAACAGTTAATAAAAACATAACACCTCAGAAATATTCACAAATCAAAGAACATGGCAACATTTTACTAAACATTTCCCAAAACAAAAAAACTGAGAGGAAAAAAAATTCAACCAATATTGCGCACAGCACAATGTTTTTTTAATATATATATTTTGTGTTGTGTCTACAAAATATGAAGTTTTTTTGTTTTGTTTTTATGCCATTTCTTGTTGCAAAATTCTGTTGTATTTTCCATTTTTTATTTGTATTTTTCCACGCTGCTGTGTATTTCTCACTATATTGTCAAAGAAAATGTGAACATTATTGTGCCATCTGCTTTGTTCTTCTGTTTTGTTGTATTTAAATAAAAAAAATGTCTTCTGTAGTTTTTAAAGGGTACAGTGTGAAAATATTACTGACATCTAGTGGTAAAGACGGGCAAACAAAATAACTTCCCATGTCAAGTACAGTCATGCATGAACGGTGGCCATCAGTGACCAAAATTCTTCCCGATATGAACATATTTTCATCTATGGATGGATCCAGTGCAGCGATTACTGCATTACAGGTAACTACATTGAAATTTTGTACAGTTGTACTGTCTTCTTTTTTGAGCTTTTTAAGGCGTTACTTATTTAAAACAGTGCTCTAGCACATTTCAGACAAAACTAGTTCTTAAAGCTCAGACGGTTGTCATTTCACACACAGACTTGCTTGTCCTTTCAGAGACACTGTAGTTAAAATGGTAGCACTAAAATGGCAGCTGCTATTTATGTGGACCCACATTAAGTAAACATAAATGGGTCATTCAAAAAGAACAAAAAACAGTTGTTAGCTTTTTTAAATGATTAGATAACAACAAAACATAGTTTGTTAATAATTTTTAGTCATTGACCTTTGATTTTGTTACACACGGCACCTTCAAAGCAATACTACATGACTTTCTAACATTAAAACTCTGTGCTTCTGGCTCATTGTGATGGCACACTGACATTCTTCATGCACAGTCCTGGAGCTGTCATTGCTCTGCAGACTGAGAACCCACACTTCACAACTTTGTGTTCTAGCCGGGGGCATCACACGGCAGCTTCATTTTGCTTTACAGCACTGCGTCATCCATCAGCAGCTGGATATCAAAATGCTGGCTCTTTTTAAAGGCTGATTCAGCATTGAAACATAAGTTTACATTATTGGAGGATTTGAGGAAAACAAAGAGGCAGAACAAGAGATAACACTGAACTGACTTTAGAGTTCAGAGAAGAGACATGGTGGAGATGGATGCTGAATTAGCCATCGTTAGAGAGCGCCAAAGTAAAAACCTGTCAAAGTTCAGGAATGTTTCATTTAATTTTAGGATTTGTTGCTTTTGTTTTTACCGTACTGTGGTTTTTAATGTTGCTGTCATGGTTTCTATTTTCTTGTGTTTTCTGAAATAGTGTTGTGCTTTGTGAAATGGTTTTTGTTTATTATTTTTTTCCAATTTTGTGTGTTGCACTTCAGAGCTACTTAACACATGTCTGGAAAATCAAACACACTTCTTCTGCATATAAGTTTTTAAGGGAAATGTAACATAATTGGACAACATGGGATCATGTGACTGTAAACAGAACGAAGCGTCTCTGTTATAGAACAAAAAAGCCATGGTAACATACATAAGAAGAAAGGTTTCAGAGTGCACAACATACCAGTCGGCCTATTTTGTTGAAGTTCTAATAAAAAGTAAAATGTGATTTTTATAGATGGGAAAATTTTAATGTAAATGGTTAATATTGTTTCTAATGTACAAGCTCATTGGACTGTGCTTTAATTATTTTAGCCATATAACAGGCAATTCCTGAATTGTAAGGCTCAATTCTTGTATAAATTGAATAATTACTTGCTTGTTTGAGATCAGTGAAGCTGTGGCCCAACTTTCATAAAACTTATTAAAACTTTAGTTTTGATTTCCAGTCGGTAACTTAATTCCTCTGATTTGTACAAAATCAGGCAACATTTCACATTTTAAAGACCAAACTACAGAGAAATACAAATAAACAAATAAATTACATTACATTTTTCTATTTTGCTTGCACTTGTCTTCTTTGGTGAAGGGGAAAGATAAAGGAGTGTTTGTGTAGAAGTATGCATCTGCACCTAGCCTCTAAGGTACAGTTTTGTAGGTCAACTCCACTGATGGAAACATAATGCATGAAGTATTTGTCTGGTTGTCTGCATTCATGGCAAAATGAGCACTGGAAATATTGAACACTTTGGTTAAATCGGAATGTTTTTATATCGAAGAGATGATGATCCTTAATATTTTATGCAAACATGTATTATGATGGTATTTTAATCCAGGAAGTCATAATGTCATGTAAGGATTTGGTAAGACCTTTATCACCTCCGCAGGCTCTTAAGTAAACAATCCAGCTGCTGCGCAACATGTGGGTATTTACTGTATTTTACTTGTGTTTACATCAAGCAGAACTTCAACTAACATTCCCTTTCAACAAAATGTGTTTAATTTGGCATAGACGATTAATTATTCAGCATCTTGGTCTGAGAAGAAACCGGAGGCCATTTTTGACTGTGAACACATTTTATATTGACCTTTTTACAAACCTCGCCTTCATTTCAGCGTGTCTACAAAAATTGGATTAGCTGCTCTGTTGATCTAAGTGAATAACTGATTATCTGATGCAAACAACCAACCAAAATATTAAAGCATAAAAGATTAATAATTGCAGTATTAACCCAGAGAAGAACCAAACTCCACCACAATAAATCAGCCTGCAGTTAAAAGCTGACTGGATGTGGAGAGGCAGAGAGCTTTATTTTCAAACACCTTGCCAAACACAAGGACCCCTCATATCCACGTACAAAACGAGTCTGTGGAAGGAGGAGATGAAAGGGTCATTCAGGAGAAACTGGCGGTAGGGAGATAATCCTGGTTTGAACACCTCTGGGGGAGGTTGATTGGATATTGTTGGGCAGCACTAAATGAACGCTTGGCCCGAAGACAGATGAGGTGCCGCTGTCGTCTCCAGACAGCTTGATTAAGGATTTGGAGGATGATAATAAGCTGGACATGGGCCTGTGTGCTGTCTCAGTCTGATTCAAGCTCCAGGGAAGACCAGGCTGTGAGTCAAAGCTCATTTAAATAACTCACTGCACCATCACTGAGTGTGCTTACAGAGCCAAATAGGTCAAGATGATGGTTCTGAATCTGACTTGGCTTTGGAAAAAAATAAAACAAAACAACAGGAAACAGCACATAGATGTTAGGTGCAATGCTGCAGGGGACAGAATGACACAATTAGCATCTTGTTCCCATCAACTTCTCTGTATCAAGGCCAGTTGCAGGTAAGGGATTATTTTAGGAGACACAGACTCTGATCTAATGCAGTGCAAGTTAAGATTTTAGTGACCAGCTCAAGGGCACATCAGGCAAAAGCCGTGGCTCAAACTTGTGACAAATCTCTTAAAGACAGAAGACGATTCAAACAAATGGGCACACTGGATTGCAATTACATGAGTAGAGCAAGGTGATTATGGGGTAATCCGACTGGAGCATAAATTGGCTTGAATAGGCAGCTTTTCTTTATCAAATCGCAGTATTGTAACAGTGATGCTTCCACAGAATAATAAAACATGACATAAGCCCACTGATGTCAGAAAACATTAGTCACAACTTTATCACAACTTGTTTGCCCTCTACTTTCTGTTGAATCAGTGGGGCTCATATTTTAAGATTCAGAGAATATGTGCATTGCAAATGGAATCTGCACTGAAATGGCAGATGCATTAAAAGGGTTGTTTCCTGCAGGGGAAAAAATAAACACAATCAACATATATTATGCTTAACCTTAACAAACCAGGTTGCAAAGAACCAACTCTGGAAAAGGAAGGGAAATGATGTGACCTCAAAGTTTCCATTTCTTTTCATCTGATTACACTTCAATCCACAAATAGTTAAATGCTGCATGGTCAATCTTAATGCCTCTCTGATACATCATGGCAATGCACTTACCAGAATTTGTGCAGCATGAACCCCAATAAGGACAACCTTTTCTTCTAATGCAATCAAAGTTATCCCTATAAAATTGCATTTGTTTACAAATGTACAATAAAGATGTTAACATCATGTCACAACGCACACAAGGAGACCGCACCAGCCAGCAGTGAGAGGTAAGGGAGTGAAGCAATTGATGCCTCCTTCCTTCATCATGACAGAGGCAGAATGCAAAGCTGTGGAGTATTACAGTACTCTGCAGGAGGACTAAAAAGCTGATGGGCAAAAAAAGAAATAAAATTAGGGAGTGTACAGAGCAAATAGAGCCATTCCAACACACACTTACCTCTTTCACTTCAGCAGGCATTGCTAAGTCTTTTCTGCCTTCCCTCAAATGATGAACAAGACGCGTCCCCCAGTGAGACGTGTGTTTCTCTGCCTCTGCTGAAATTTTGCCTCCTTTTGAGCATGTGAGGCAGTTTAAACATGAGCAGCCATCCTTCCTCTGAGCTCCCACCAACAAACGTACACTCTTTCTCTCCTTCTCTCTCTCTCTCTCTCTCCTGATCTCACACACTCTGTCTCTTGTTTTTCTCACAAACACACACTAGTCACACCATGCACACATTTGCTCAACACAGACGTTATCTCTCTCTCTCGCTCTCTCTCTATCTCGTTCTCTCTCTCATAACTGCACTCCTCCTCTGATCTGTGCTGCAGTTAATGTGTGCGCTATTAGCAAGGTGCTGAATCAACTGTGTGATGCGGAGCCTGTGAATGGCTAAGGTAGGTGCAGAGCCCCGCAATCCCTGTGCCCCCCCTATTTTCTCGTAGTGGCTAGTGCACAGGCAGAGTGCACACACACGCACACAAATCATTCCCTGTGGGCACACAAGCAGATGCAGCTGGAGCACAGAGCAGCCAGCACTAGTTCAGTCCTGTGTCACCCATGTGCAGCATAAAGAGGAATAGGGGATCAGGGGGATGAAGGGGTGGGGAAGGTGCATAAGCACTGCATGCAGCAGTGGGCAGAGAAACACACTTCATGGTTAAGATTTGCTCTGCAAACTGAGCTACACAAACCAAACCCCTTTTCACCACCCATCATTGTCCACCCACAAACCCACTTCACACTACACCTGTTCAATCCATCCCTGTGAGATACATAGAGGAGTTAAAACAAACAGGAAATATGCTGTAGATCCTGCAAGCAGGCTGAGGAACTGCTCCAACTGTTTTTCTCTTGGTTACCATCATCTTGAATTCAGTCATTGCAGATTTCTGTGAAAATCACAAAGTGAGTATCTAGCTGACAGAAAGATGCTAGGGCAAAATTACCTCATAAAGTACATTTTCCCACCAGAACACTTCCTTTGAGGCTGCAGTAATCCAAGTAAAAATGATTTGCTATCAGCTACAGACCTCTGCTTTTTATCAGATGTCTTTTGATTTAAGATAAACCCTCAATATCATTGATGGATCTCGGGGCATCCGGAAACTCATATTAGCCTTTGTCGAATTTATTTTATGTTTCATAGTCTTAGTCTACAATTTGTGGGATCTTTATTATCAAATCCCTACTTTATAAACTGTGTAATATCATTTGAAATGTCTCATTACAGTAGGAGAAACTAGTTATGTGACACTTACAATTCTCCTTTATTGTTTTCAGGTATCAAAAGGTCCTCCATAATTAATATGTAAACCATATAAACATCTGACTTGTCATTTTCAAGACTAAATTAAAACAACATCACTGAATTTTCATACCTTAAAGATTTACTGACATGTGAAGATAGATCCATGTTCCAGTAGTAATTTCTGCTTTTCTCTGCCCTCCCACTATGCCATCTCTACACTCAAAAGCACCACCAAATGGAACATACCAACATCAAGTGTCTTAATGGTGTTCGGCTCAAAAATAGACACGAGAAGCTTCATCACAACAGGTTTTGGGGTTTGTTTTGGTTTTTTTACAAGACTCTAACATACAAAACAGAATATTGTAGAAACATAGGAGCTGTACAAAAATGTTTTTGCACAAAAAAATCAAGCTGTCAGCAGTTATATTGTGAGTGTTTGTCACAGATTAAACTACTGTCATCACTAAGCCAGTGGATGAAGCAAAGCACTGGGAATAGGAAGTATGTTAAGGTTCTTTCAGGCAGAAGTGGTCTGGACCCCTGAACACAGGCTCAAGACGACCCCGGAGGCAGATGTGAAACAGAGTAAAGGCAGTTTATTTGAACCAGAGCAGAAGCAGTATCTGGATGCTGAAGAGTCCTACGGCCGCTGGGATCCTCAGTGGACTAATCAGGGGCCGAACAGGCAGACAGGCAGAGTGTGGCGCGCAGCCGACAGGGCAGGAGGGATCAGAGAGCTCAGGCAGCACTGACAAGTCCGGCGTAGAGGGAACAGAGACATGAGGTTGGTGAGGCACAACAAGCCGGGAAGACCAGCTTTACTAGGAGTCTGAACACAACAGGTATTGTTAGTACAAGCAACAATTTTAAAACAGAAGATTTAAGGCGACAAAGTACCAGGTAAGATAACTGGACGATCTGGCA
Organism: Rhadinocentrus ornatus; assembly: GCA_037177495.1. Lineage (NCBI taxonomy): Eukaryota > Metazoa > Chordata > Actinopteri > Atheriniformes > Melanotaeniidae > Rhadinocentrus > Rhadinocentrus ornatus. The sequence continues at coordinate 13,369,612 of JBAMHW010000021.1, read as the reverse complement.
GAAGATGGTAGAATGATCCAGTGGTTAAATACTGCTGGGGATGAGGGTGGCATGATTGCAGGATGAGACTCTGGTGTGGTGATCAGCCCAGGTGTAGTAATGGCTGCCCTGGAGTAACCCTGTAGACCTTGTGGCCAGATACAGGCATGACACACAAAAACAGATAGAGGGAGACAAACGCACAGACTACGGCAACTGGGAACAGCACACAGGTGAGACAGACAGGAACCTAACAAAGTATGGATTTTTTTTCTGATCTACACTTACACAAACACTCTTAATTATTCTTATCTTAGATTGTTTTTACACTGTTTTAATTTGTAAGATTTCTCTCCAGATAAGACCAGCAGTTACTGCTTACAATACGAGTATAGTTTTGCCTGATTTTCAAAGGGCGTTGATTTAAATATCACCCATGTCTTTAGCATTTTAAGCCAGACTATGTTTGCAATTCAATTGTTTTACCATTTTAAAACAACGTAGAAGAGGGAAAGGGTCTGAGGCAAAATACTGGCCACCCATCATGTTGAGTATTAAACAGCACTCCGTTTGGATGAACTGTGTCACAGCTCATGGTGGCTTTTTATAGCAATGGAGAGTCTTTCAGTTTCTGTTTGAGAGATTTTTGCCCACTCTTTGTTCAAAAGGCTTTCAGTCCTGAAAGATGTGTGGCTTGTGTGAGCTGGTTCTTGCATTAAAAAAAGAGCATATACTGTATTTTATTCTGTTTATCTATGTAAATCCATTAACTTACAGTATTTGAGGTACAATATTGTAGCGTTGGAGATGGTTTGGACCAGATGATGTTATATATCATCTTTTTATCTTCTTTAACATCTGGCGGTGGCACAGTCTCAAACCATGATCGGTCCATCTCTGTGTTCAACAGTGGCATTCTGTAGAGAAATTTGACAAAATTGTTGGTCCAAACATAATTTTTCTATTGTTCTTATTAAATGATGAACCGTTTCATTCTTGAAATGGAAATGCTACCACGATCTATGGATTTTGGTTCTGTTTTTGGTTAAGTTCTTGTTAAGTTTCTGTTTTTAGTATTGTTTTTTTTCCTTAGTCTGCTCCTTCTATATTCCAAACCTAGCACAAAAGTAAGGAAATTTCTTCTGGCTCAATTATTTTTTCTTCTTCAATAATACCAATTGGTGTTTTGTTATACATCATTGGATAGCCTGACTAGTCACCTTTACAACGAGGTATAACTCGTAAGGCTCGTGTTGCTGTAGGATGAGCAACACAGTGGGGGTATTACTCTAAAAAATGTGCCAAAATCTCCTGCAATATTCTCTTGTTAGTATTCACTCTTGTTTTGAGTTTCTTGGGGAATAAGGGAAAAAAAACACATATTGGTCTTCTTCTTTTGTACCTCATTTATACTGCGCTAGACACGCATATGGACGAGGCTATCTGTCTGTTTTCTGTGTCCTTCACATGTGTACTTGCAGTTTTTGGGTCAGTTTTCAGAGAGCTTACATCTCTGTACCCAGATGTAGCAAACTGAGTAATACCATCAGAAAACCACAGGGGCAGCGTTGTGCAATATAGCTGACAAGCAACCAGTGAAAGGAACATTAAAGAAGAAAAACCCTTGGCGTATTTGTGGCCGCAAAGACCACTGTTGTCTACTGTGTCGCATTTTTTATGTGTCTTTCTGAGAATGTCCATTATCATGATCTCCTTTACCATCACCTTGTTTGCTATCGTCTGAAACTGACATCAGAACTCTTGGGAGTATGCGAGGATTGACTTTTGATAATGTTTGACATTTGAGTTCCTATTTAGGTATGTGAATGGAGCATTAATGAGGCTTTACACTGTCTTGGACCTCAGTAGTATGTCAAAAATTCATACGCATCCACAACAGTCTGGTACCTCCTCCTCATTATGCTGGTCACATTTTTCTGGGTGATGACAATACATGCAATCAAAAGACTAGAACAAAACTCAGATGTCACAGTCTTGTCAGTTGCTGCTCTGGAATGATTTACAGACACATATCAGCATCAGCACTGTTTTTGTTTTTAAAGAGCTTTATATATAAAGTGGTATGGTATGATACAACACCAACTGTTATTACTAAAGGGGAGAAATAATTAGTTAGTTTTTACTGCTCTCTTAACCAACCTGATTCACATTTGCTAATTGCTACACCTACTATATATTTGCAATTCTTTCCCTCTGTTTAAATTACCCAGGTTTTCCTTTGCTTATTGCCAGATCCTCTGATCGCTCCTACTTTGTCATTATGTCTGACTTTATTAAGTCAGTTTGGCTTTTAGTCCATTAGGAGTTTTTGTTTTTAGTTTTGGTTCTAGTTCTCTGGGAATTCTGCCATTGTAGCGCCTTTACTTTCATTTAGTAAATCCTAGTTCTTGCAGCTGCCTGCTTCCTGTCTTGTAGTCCTGATCATGATTCATGTAGCATACTGAATTTATTTGTGATTAATAAAACTGTAAAACACATTGTGATTTTTACACTTTGTGCACAAAAATCTCAGCCTTTTACACGAGTGAATAAAAAAGGATGAACATTTAGACATTTTTGCAGCAGGCGCATTAAACAAGTCCAAACCACAGTTGAACCATCAAGGACATCGCATGCCTCACTTCCACAGGCTGAATAGAGAAACTGCCTCTCTGTTGTAATGACAGAGAGCTGCTGTGACTCACAGTCTGTATCCACCTGATGCACACGTCTTCAAGTGTGTAAGTGTGTCTTGCCTGCAGACTCGTTCATTTTCACTTAACTTCCGGGCATTAGTATGAGTCTGCAGTAACCCTTTTACAGTGATCTCATTACTCAGTCAATTCAGTTAAGTAGCCCTTTTGGATTTAAACCCCAAATGACCATTTACCCTTTATCACTCTAACACCAACTGCCTTCATGGATGCCAAGCTTTAATGTTGAATATTTTGGCGACCTTTCTCTACTGGGTTTGCTATGTGTTTAATTATGATGCACAGATGATCACCATTTATTATATTTAGAATTTCAATAACTTCACTCTCAGCCACTCAATAGTAATATTCATAATAGAACATTCATGCTTTAATTAACACCCAAGAACACCTCTCGATGCATAACATAACAGCCCAATAGCACAGTTTAGTTTCCCACAATTGTTTGAAATGTTTGTACAGATAGTGAAACCTTACACTCAAGGAGAAATACATCTCAGTACAGATTTTGCACAGCTATATGCAGTGTTAGCCTCATGCTTCATGCAAAAATATAAACATGTAGACAAAGAAGAATGTCATAGTGTTTCCTTACCATTGCAAAGCACTGACTTTCAAATGATCACATCAGTGAGCCAATTGATTAAACAGAACCCCACAGGGGCATGTAGGGGTTTAAATGTAGGCACATAAATCACGTTAAGCTCTATAAGAAGATATGTGGTGAGATCTGTTTAACAAAAATGAGAAAAAAAGACTGTTGATGATGTAAGAAGAAGAAAAACCTATGATTATGTTGAGGTTTGTGTTTTCCCCCTGTACTGTGGTATTGTGCTAACATAACCTTTACAGATGTACTGCCATCATACAGAATTTGTATAGTTAAAAAAACATATGTCTAAATACTTCTCACCGAAGCCCTATCAGAGGTCTGTAATCCAAAAGAAGTAGCATCTCACCTAGAATGGATTCAACATCCAAGAGTAGGTTAGAAATATTTGGATTGAATTGATTTTGCCTGCGATGGACTGGTGACCTGTCCAGGGTGTACCCTGCCTTCACCTGAAACACTGCTGGGATAGGCTCCAGCT
>JBAMHW010000021.1:13351314-13365728 GCA_037177495.1 Rhadinocentrus ornatus | reverse complement strand
GGCTCCAGCTCACCCCGCGACCCCTAATGGGAACAAGCGGTACAGAAAATGACTGACTGACTGACTGACTGACTGACTGATTTTGCTTGATTACTTAAAAATTATAAAAGGTGTTTAAGAAAAAGAAACGTGCTTTATGAATTTTGGGGCTTTTCAGCTTAAAGCAGCTGATGTGTAGCAGTGGAGAGTTCAGAGTAAGTGAGAGCTCTGGCTCCCATATTGCAGAGACAGACAGTATAGAAGTTAAACATGAGTGAATTAAGAGTGAAGGAGTATGAGGGCGAGGAGGGCCTGATAGGTATAAGAGAGCAAGATTCTGGATGGCTTTGAAGGTAAGAAGTAATGAATACATTGATGAAGAAGGAGCCAAAGGAGCTGTGCAAAGATGGGTGTGATGTGATCAAAGAAAAGTATGCTGAAAAGTATGAAACCAAGACCTTTGATTCTTGGGGCTATGTGGACTGGACAGACATCACTGGAAATACTAAAAAGATGGGGGTTTAGGAAAGTTTGGCATCGGAACCTTTTATTTCCTTTAAATTCAGGAAAGTTGATGGGCATACAGATATGAATTGCAGAATAGTGTGGAGAAAGAGAGAAATCTAGCAGAAATAAATGTAGCTTTGAACATGTATTTCATATTGACAGAACATTTTCAAAGGGATTTGTGAGAATTACAATGTGCATTGTCCCTTGTTCCATTGTTCTCCACTCAACACTGTAAGTCTGTCAGTGCATATGATAAGGAGAGTAGTTCCATTAATCCCAAAGTCTATCAGATATCAGCATTTTATTACACTGATATTCATGATTTAATCCTGTAACCGTTATTTGTTTGTAATATGGCAGAGAAATAAAAACAGAAGTGGAAAGAAGTGTTTTAGTTTAGCTATGTAGCATTGCTCTCATGTTGATTTTGCCTGAAGATAGTAACTGAAGAAAGAAACAGTAAACAGACATTTTGTAGAAGCATCCACATTTCAATGAGTGTTTTTGTGCTTCTGTTCTTAGAGAGATTAGACAGATTCTTAGACAGATTTTAAAGTCGCCAATGGGGAACTTTGAATATTCTCAACTTTGTCATCCCCTGGTGGTAGAATAAAAAAACCTAATCTGAAACTTTTCTTTTATATAGAGAAATGTGTATATATATATTTTTTAAGCATTTTTTTTATTTAAAATTATATTTCCTTTTTTCTTTTAAATATGGGATTGTTTTAATGAATTGATAATTCTATATACTGAAAAGTCATGTCTTTGGACATGTCAGTTGGACATGAGCAGCGGAAATGTTGAGCACTACATGTTTGTAAGCAATAATGTTTAGTTTCATCTATACAATCTCAGATACAAATTATTACAGGATTCAGTTTTTAGACTGACCTCTTTGTTGATTTACAATGTGAAACTAAGCAATTTGCATAATTATTATTTATTTAATTTTTTACAGAACAAAACAATCAAACGTTTGATTAAAAAGGAACGGAAAGAAGAAAATTGACATAGTCTGCCTTTTTTACACAAATAATAAAACCAATAATGAAACAAATTAATTTAATTCATTAAATTTAACTTTAAAAACAGCCACAGGTCAACATACCACTGATTTCTAACAGATATTTCATCAGAGCAAATTAATGTGTTGTATTATAATTTCTTATCATAGTATCTTTAGCAATTTTTTAAACAAAATAATTGAATTTTGCTTCTTTAGTTTGTTTATCCAGGTTGTGCCATAAACTGACTCCGTCCACCAAAACACACAGTTCCAACATTTTTGTTGTGAATCTTGGTTTATAAATATCTAACATCCTTTTAAATTATAAAATGTATGTAAGTTTTACACATACAGCTGTGTTTGCTTGGCTACAATAATTTGATGAATGCATTAATAGTCACAGCATTTCCATGCTGTCCCAAAGTAAGCCCTTAGGGTCTGTGGATGGAAGCAGAAAATTCATTTAAGAAAATGACTCATCTATGGAAAAAACATATCATCCTGTATATATTATCATATAGCCAACATATTTTCCTTGCATTTACTTACACTTCTTGACTACCTAAGGAATTCAGCTGTGTTAAATCAGGGACACATGTCAAACCATAGCAAAGAGCATCTTTTTTCGATCCACCAAACTCAATAAGGAGAAGATAAAGACAAGGTGGGGCAAACGTGGGTGAAGGAAATACCAGGAGATCTCCAAGAAAATCTATCCTAAGTTCCACTTACCTCAAATTTCAGTCTTTCATTTGCAGTGACTAAACAAGTAAAGGTGTTTCTTTTAACAGTTGATACATAAACGCTTATAAGACAGCTTCATTTTAAGTTTTTTTTCCTCTCTCATGCATAAGAATGTTTCTTATTCTATACGACAGTCACAACAAATGACAACAGATGTGGAAGGTTTAAAATAATCTTCCTTTTTGTTTCCAGTCATCATTTTTCCGTACAACTACTTTTTTTGTAATTTGTAATTGTGACCTTCAATAAATCATTTGAAAGAGATCTTGACGAGGTGGTAAAAAAAATTATCAAGGTCCTAAGTATTCAAACTTAAATCATGAAGAGATGGGTTCATTTCAGGAGATGAAAAGAAATCTCTTAGATTACTAATCGTCCTGCAGATAAAAGAGATGCAGTGGTTGCCTTGGACACTGACTATTACTACCAAAGTAATGACAGTGCCACATCCAAAATACTACATGGGAATTATTCGAATGAATTCAAATCAAAGATTCATAATTTGTTGAAAGTTGCTGTAGATATAAAGTGGGTAACAAAGAAAGAATTCTCTTTCCTAACTAACAAGCATCCAGTTAGTCCCATCATCTATCTTCCAAAGATTCATAAACACCCTACAGAAGAGGAAGAGGCTCTGCTCCAGAGCCAAAATTCAAATTGGTTGATTTCTTTCTGAAGGATTTTGTGAGGAATTTACCCTCTTATCTTGGAGATACAAAGAATGTACTTAATCTCTTGAAACCCTGTACTCTTGATCAAAACACAATATACTTGTTTCCTTGAATGGGGAAAATTTGTATGGTTGCACCCCTCATGAAGTGGCACCAAACTCTGTTGCTTATTATCTATTTCAAAGACAATCACTGAGTCCTCCAAATACATAATTGTTGGAAATGTTTATCTTGTTCTGAGTCACAATTATATGCAATATGATTCCAACGGGTACCTGCAACAGGCTGGAACGACGATGGGAACAGCAGTGGCACCTTCTGTTGCTGGATTCGTTGTGGGTAAATGGGAAGGAGTTGATACTACCTAATAATGTAAACAATAGTTACTATTTAAAGGCGAAACTGTATAAACACTAAATCTAAGACATCTTGATATTTTGGGAGGGCACACAGGATAAAGCGGAGGATTTTGTATCATATCTCAACAGGAACTTAAGTTGTTTTTTTACTTCACCTGTGAAATTAAAAGGGCTTTTTCTATTACTATTACTACTGAAGGCTATTACTATCCAGAGAGCCATACAAAGGGCATATACCACCTCCCGTTTGGAGGTAGACATGTTTCTCTACTGAATACAACCATTCCACTTTAGAAATGAAAGAAATGATAAGGATTGGCATTCATTTTAAGCAGAGGAAGCTTTTAAATATCTTCTTCCACCTATCTACTATTTCAGAAAAGCACCTACAGTCAAAAATAAAGTCATATACACAAAAAAAATTTAGAGAAAGGAAACATGGCTGCCAACACTGGGCATGTGCAGATTTGGAAAATATCCTTGTTGTAATGGCACAGCAAATACTAAATCTTTTTGTCACCTTCATACTGGGAAGAGAATTCCAATTAAAGAATTTATAAATGTGGGTTGGTATGACTGCTGAAGCAGCAGATATCAGAGTATAATGCACCCCATCGTGCACCAAAAGCCATCCACTTGGCATTATGTTGAAGCAAATCATGGAATTATTTTTATGGAATTATGAGAGTTGAAACATCAGCCAGAAGAGGTGATCTGTTTAAGAAAATGGCTCAAAGAGATAAATATTAGATGTTTATACTTAATACTATGATGCTAAATGGAATTATTGAGGATTTCAGTCTCAGACGGTTTCTGACCCGATATGGCTTATTTCAGTTTTGCATGTTTAAAAAAAAGCCGTATGTAACTGGGAGTGGCTTATATATTGGATAATGTGACTAAAATCACCAGAAAATGACTAATGAGGTGAAGCTGAGACGTGTATAGCTTTTAGTAATGTATTAATTCTGCGATTGACCTTGTTAGACTTAAACATGAAAGCATTGTGCTGAAACGTGTAAACGCATTTTCATCTAAGGTACGAGCCAAAAGAATAACTGAAAGATGAGTACTTTTTTTCTCCTTCATTTAGAATATGAGATGTGCTGCTTTTGGAGATTTGGGGTTTAGCACTCTACCAAGTATTCACAAATTGAAGCACAACACCTACCCCCTTTTTTGTTCTGACATGTAACCTTATCAGCAACTTTAAACCCTAACCCTGCACAATGTGTTGCATTGTCTGAAGCAGAACAAGCACACATGCTTCCACATAGGATAACAAACACCAAACCACCACTGGTAACAGTACTCTATAGCATTGTTGGCATTGTATACATTACCAAATTTCATACATTGATGTGCATTAGGAAAAAATATACTCAGTTTAATTTTGGACAGACTGAAAGTTTATTAAGTTCTTCTTGAAACCCAGCAAAGTGAAAGGCTTACAGGTTTCAGGCAAATTAAATTTTCTGTTACACTTCCTGCATCTGGTAAGTGCAGAAAAACAGTAGTATGGGAATGTTATTATTCCCAGACTCTCTAAGGGTGTTCTGCACCCATTAAGGGTCAATTATTTGTTCGCTACCTAATAAAAAGACAAAACCAAAGTCACAACGACCTACATTCATACTTTCTTGAAGCCATAAAAACTCCAAGAATGTTTCGTTTAATAAAGGGCTTCAAGTTCCTCTACAGTTTCTCCAAGAGAAAATTTTCATTATCTTGCTTTCTGTGTCTTCTTTTTTATCTTTTTTCTGTACCTGCTGCCGGAAATTACTCTTTCTCTACAGAAATTCGCATTAAAACCATTTTTCAGCAAAAAGCAAGAATGACTTCGAATTCAATGATGAATTTAAAATACCTTTTTGTCAACCACACCCAGCTTAAAGCTGTTTTGTTGCTGGAGTACAGATGACATTGCTCTTTCTCATCTCAGTAAATAGATGGTAAATTGCTTTTACAGCATGGCAGAGATGAATGTAATTATTGTGGCTCATAATCTGTACACACACTGGGATGAACAGGCGATGAACAGTAGACCATAATATGCAGGATTTGCCAAAATACACCCACAGAGAAGAAGACATATAATATTACAGTGTGTATGGTGATGTATCAACAAAATGCCCACACAGGGTTTGGGGCTCAGCGGGGTATCTCACATCCTTTTCCTGTGCTCTCTGCCACACAGAGACACAGTCAATGCAGATTTTTGTCCTAATTAAATGCTCTCACTACCCACCACTGTTCTGTTTGGTCTGGCATGAGACGTTTATTCATTTCAAAGCAGAGACAAAACATCTATGAGGAGTTTGGAAGAAAAGAAAAAAACAGAAAGAAATTGGTTCCAGCAATTTTAAATGCTACTTATGTTACAGATGGCACTGCCACACAGAAAATACACAATTAAACTGGAAATACCAGAAAAGGTCACCAAACTGGCATCGTAGGAGAAAGGTCTCCTTTTATTTTCATGCTCACTCATTTAAATAGGTTCTGCACGTTTGGGGTTATGTTCAGACTAAGGTGAAATCTGTGATACTGTTTCTGGAAAGGATCCTGTCAGACTGAGAGTTTGTCCTCAGACTATAAATGACAAAGCACCACCTGACATCCTGACTTTCACATTGACTTAATGCTGCAACCCCTTGGCAGGCTATAAGAGCAGCAGTCAGGATCATCCATACAGAAAAGAACTTCTCCTAAAGCCACACTACAATACATCCCATCCCTGTAATCTGATAAATGATGTCAATATTATAAAATATGCCCCTCTCTGATGGAGCAGCAAGCCAGGGCTGCTATTAATCGAAATACTGCTTGTCAAGTGTCACTGCAGAGCGTGCTTAATCACGCCAAGAGACAGCCCAGAGAGGAAATAGAATGCATCAGTGCCACTGCAGCTGAAAATGACAATCAGCCAGTTCAGCGATGCCTCTGATGATCAAGCATATCAATGAGGTTAGAGGAGGAGGCTGAGGGAGGCACACCCACAGCTATACAGAGAGGCAGTGGCACAAATGTAGGTCAGTCTGCAGCATCTAAAGAGGAGTGATGAGGAAGAAATCATCTCATGTCAAGAGGTTATTGTTAGTCCATTCACAGGGTGGTCCTAAGGGGCAACATTTAATGACAGGAAAAAACACAGCTATCTATAAGAGAACACTACAAAACCCAACAATCTTAATAAGAACCGAAACCAAAAGGATGACAACAAAAACAAATACACTGCAGTAAACATTCAAGTTTAGAATATTAACAGAAAAAAATTGTGTTTTTGCCTTGTTCTTTTTTCTGGAATAGTGTTACATTTTGAATTTTATTATTTTTTACCTCAGTTCCATCAAATGCTCAATTGCTTCACGACATTGTTCAGATGTAAAAAGAACCATGGCAACACAGTGAGAGTGTGTGATCCAGAGGCAGCACCCAGAGAGCTAGTAAGAAAGCTAAAATTGTGTGTGCATCCAATTCTCTACAATTATTCTTCATATTTGAAGACTTGTGACATGGGGAGGTCTATTCTGGGCAGCATCCAGTATAAGAAATAGAAGAACCCATTTTTACAATTTAGCTCCTTAAACAGATTTAATTCAGTGTGAAAGCAAATATTTTTAATGAATGCTCAGTGACTGGAATTTAGTTTCATAAGTAAGCATGCATATCATGCTTTATTTTTTGTAATTAGATCAATTTCAACAGTGCAGTTGTATCATGCACATAGTTTCAATTTGAGACAAATATGAGTTTAAGGGGGAACCAGTCTCCCCTTAGACACGTTTTTTTAAGGAGACATTTAAAAGACAGCATGATGTAAGATGGAACGATTCTCAGACACCACTATTTGCAAAAAATTCTTTTTGATCCCTCGTTTGCATGGCAGCCTTGTCATTACCGTCATTATCGTTTTACCTCTGGCTGCAGAAAGAGGCAAATGGTGGTGGTGTGTGTGTGTGGGGGGGGGCAGAGGAGGGTGGAGGAAGGGGTTGTGGTGAGAGCGTGAAAGCAAAAGACAGAGGAGGAGAAACATTGTAAGATCATCTAAAGAAAAGGTCATTAATACAGAAGTGAAGACATCTTTCAATAATGAGAGAAGCAGCCAGGAGGCCCATGGTAACTCAGGAGGTGCTGAAGAGAGCCAAAGCTCAGGTACGAGAATCTGTCCACAGGACAACAATTAGTCATGTATTCCATAGATCTGGCCTTTATGGAAGAGTGGGAAGAAGAAAGTCATAGAAGAAAAAGTCCTATTTGCAGTGTAGGGGACACAGCAAACATGTGGAATGATACCGTAGCTCTGTTCAGATGAGACCAAACTGATTTGTTTTAGCCTAAATGCAAAACGTTATGTGTGGCAGACACTGGCCACTGGGAACATCACCTTGAACACACCATTGATGGAGCATTAAGAGGGCATCATGCTGTGGGGATGCTTTTCTTCAGCAGGGAGAGGGAAGCTGGTCAGAGCTGACATGAAGCTGAAGGGAGCTAAATAGAGGGCAATCCTGGAAGAAACCCTGTTAAAGGTTGCAAAAGTTTGAGTGAAGGTTCATCTCCAAGGACAACGACCCTCAATGTGCAGCCATAACTGCAATTAAATGGTTGAGATCAAAGCATTTCCAGATCAACGTCCAGATCTCAATCCAATTGAGAATCTGTGGAAGGACTTGAAAATTTATCTTTAGATGCTCTGTGTTTAATCTGATTGAGTTTGAGCTACTTTGCAAAGATGAATAGGCAAACCGTGAATATAAAATACACATTGATGTTGAAAAACATGTATTATTTTCTTTCCACTTCACAATTATGCATTATTTTGTGTTGGTCTGTCACATGAAATCCCAATAAAATGAATTTAAGTTTGTGGTTGTAATGTGACAAAATATGGAAAAATTAGAAGGATATGAATATTTTTTCAAGTCAAGTTTTCGTGTTTTTAGCTAAAACAATTAATGTCCACACCAGTGTTCCTGAGTCATTTTCATCATGACAAAGTGGAACATCTGTACATATGACAACAACATGGCTAAATCTTTTCATCTTCATCTTATTTTCATTAGGCAAACAGCAAAACTGCACATGCCAGCCCACATCTGCTACATTATTTCATAATATTGAGGTCATCCAACAAAAGTCAGCACCATCAGTCATAGAGAGGATAAGAAGGGACATATAGTCTTCAGTAATTCTAAAAGAAATACTGTTTGTGTTAGCAAGTATAGGCCACAAACTGTGATATGTACTGTATGATCCACTGTCATTACGTGTTTTATGAACTGCCGAGTGAATTATAGCTCATTTGCTCAGGTTCTGCTTTATTTACGTTCATGTTAGATGAGCAAAGCTTTGACACCTTGATTGCAGTGGATAGATGGATTAATGCCTTTGTGAATCAGTGCTCATTCCTCCGAGGAAGCTGTAGTCTGAAAAGCGGAAATTGACCCTCAGAGAAAACTTGATTCAGAGATTTGTCTTCCTCCACATTTACCGCATTTGATGCAGTGATGATGAATGCTGTTTATAGGTAAATGAGTTTGCGAATGTAATAACGGGATAGCTTTGCTTGCTACTATTTCCATTTCAGGGAAAGTATAGAAATCAAACATTGATGTGAATAATTGTGTCACCCTTTTTAAGCAATTGATACCAAGAGATAAATCTGAGAGTTATTCTATACTGTAAGTATCTTAACTGTTGTTATATCATTCTTTATCAATTTCACAGTTTCCATTTTGTAGAGGCTCAGTGCAATCCATCATGCTACATGTTTATTTCATCTGAACCATTTGCTGCGCTCTTTTCCACACATTCTTGAGGAGTTATTGTCTCACTGAAAATATATCATGTTCATTTTCCTCCAGGAAATTATGCCTGATGATGCTTTAAAAACAGATGCTGACCTCACATGTATTTTTTGAATACCTCCCACTTCAGTGAAAACATTGTTAGTCATCAGTGGGAAATAACAACTGAGTACAGAATGATTTTTATTGACATTTTTTATTTGTTGCTCTTAGAGACTTTAACAGATAGGCTTTTTTACCATGTCTGTTTTTGATCATGCTCCACATCTTTTAATATACCTGCATGGTAGGAGATCTGTCGGCTGCCTTGTAAATTTCTGGCAATGCTTTAAATCAGCTAAGCTTTTAAAACCTTGTTGTCATATTTGTGTGTCTTACAAGTGCAACAATAATTTACATGAAATTTTGACCTCAAGTCTTCTCAATTTCAGGCCAAACAAAAGTGTGTCATGGGCTATCTGGGCTAGAAGCTCTAAAAGTTATCTGAAATATTTATGCCATAAAGACTGATTGAGCCTGTCCTAAAACTAAAGGCCAGATGGAAGAGCTGATACTTGAAGTTGTCTGAAAAACTGAAAGCTTAAAGATTTGTCGCAGGATTCCTCATCCAACACACTTCACACAAATCCTTATTTGTTTCTTCTTGTAAGTCAATTAGCATACAAACTACAGAGCTTTTAAAACATCCTCCTATGGTTCTTTCTAGCACTTGTAGCCTCTGAGACATGATGCTGTGTTCTGACATTTTACACACAACAGCATCATCTGCTGGATCTTGCTGCCTTACTAACATCATGCTGTCTGTCTAAAATAGTTCACTAGAGGGTGCTATATCCAAATGTAGTGCAGAAAACAGCATCACAAAGTAACATATTTGCAGTGAAAAGCAGCTTTTTTGTGCTATCAGAGCCATTAAACTCAAAAATGACATCACAGAAGAAGTGGAAATTACAAAAGAATTTTAATTGTATAAACAGCTACAAAAATTCTGTTAAGCAAGGATTTTTTTAGTATGAGACAAATTAGAGATAATGTAGTATTACAATGATGCACAATATCAAAGCACAAATAGATAATAAGTTATTCTGTATTCTTTACAAACATCTTTTAATTTGATTGAGTCTACAGTGCTTCCTCTGTCTTTAAGAGGAGGCACAGACATCCTGAGATTCCCTTTTTAAATTAGTTTGAATTTGAAAGAATATTTCTGAGTTCATCCTTCAATGTGTATATGTTCTCCTCACATCCCCAAAAGGCCCCCAAAAGCCTCACTGTTACAAAAAGGTTTTGAAGCTATGAAGACTGAGACTAACACTGCATAGAAGATTCATTCACACAATATGAAACATGGAATATGTTTTATTTCAGGGCTCCCAGAGTAACAGGGTCCTTACCCTCAGAAGAGAAAGGGAGTGAGGAGCGCTTTGTGGTGGCATAGGAAGAGTATGGGGGAGCGGCTGAGGTGGAGGAAGATAACCGGGGCAGGGTGGATGTAGAGGAAGGGAGGCCATGGGTCTGCCTCTCAGGAGGGCCATAGGCTGGGGAAGAAGACCTGCCTTTGCTTTGCAGGCTGCTGCTGCTGCTTTGCAGAGGAGAGCTGGAAGTTTTCGGGCCACGAGTCAGAGATGATGTCGATGAGCTGGAGAGAGGTGAGGTCCTCATGCCGTAACCTAGAAGGCCTGTGCTCATCAAAAACTCCCTAGAACCATACGCTGGAGGAGTCGGTCCACGGGAGCCTTGAGGCCGAATATTGTCTGGTGGCAGGCTCCTCCTACTGGGGATGTCATAAATCCCCATATCTGGGCCATAGAGCGCATGGGATCTGGGTTGGATACGGAGCATCCTATCCCTTTCCTCCAGCTCCCGTCTCTCATGGATTGACGCCATGATGGTTTTTGAAAAGTTGTCATAGCGTGCAGCAGCAGACTTCGGAAGTGTCGTGTCCTGTGGAACAAAATCTCGGAGGCTGTCTCTAAGACTTTGAGAAGGCATATCTCGAATCACCACAACTGGAGGGGGGATGTCTCGGGTTGCTATGCTTTGGGTTTGGAGGTCTCTTGGGATCAGCCCTTGAAAAGCAGGAGAAGGGTCCCGTTGAATTAAGCCTTGGAAAGAGGGTGAAGGATCCCTCGAAGTGAGACCCTGCAGAGATGGTGACGAGTCTCGAGGCTGAGGAGACTGTCTGGTGACACCCATAAACACAGGACTGTAGGCGTGAGGAGAAGGACGCTGCACAGTCCCATCTGCACTCAGCGCCATAAAGTGAGGGTGGTAGCTCACTGAAGGGGGCCCTCTGTGAGTCATGAACTGTGGGTCTGCAGGGTTGATGAGGTTATCGTAGGAGGGACAGCCATTGCTGCTGCTGCTGTGGTTGGCCAGCAGACCAGAGGAGGAGATGATCCCTGCAGCGGGGTTAGATCCCAACCCATCAGTGTGCATGACGGGCAGTTGGGATTTGCTGCCATGGCGACTGCTGTGTTTCAGGGTAAGAGAACGGGAGTTGAGAGTCAGAGAGTTGATTTGCAGTGAGCTAGAGAGTATGCTTGGCTGGAGGGAACCTTGGACAGTCACGCTAGCCTGATGGCTTCCTCTCGCAGGGCTTTCTCTGGACTCTGAGCAGAGGTCAGGACCTTTGTTGTTTCCTTGCTGCTCTGATGTCTTCAGCAACTGAGCAAAACAACACAAAACAGACAACAGAATCAGTCAGGCACCCAGTAAAACCATGTCATATATTGAGAATCACTCTTACATAAACTAAAAAGTGAGCTGAAATAAAATTAAACTTACCTGCTCTGGAGGAATGGGTGATGATCCTCTGGATATGGCCTCCAGAACCGGCCGTAGCTGTGGCACAGTGGGAATAGATACAGGAATAATGGATTTGGTGTGATGTCCCATATCTGAAAAAGAGGTCATCTTGTGATTAACTGTAATCATCTGCAAATGTATAGAAAAATCTGCATTCCAATATTGAAATCTTGAAAAAGAGTTTTAAAGCAATAAAGCTTGCAATATGGCGTACTTTTCTTAGTGTGAAATCACGAAAAAGGTCATTATAAAGGTCAATATTTTAATGGGACTCTAAATATTCTCTGATTTCCCTTGTCTGTCAAAAGCAAATTTAGATATCTAAATCTTTATAAAGTCAATTACAGATAAATATCTTATCATTTCTTAATAAAAAATCATTTATATCTCAAAGCAGAACCACAGGGAAACTTTAGGACACAGTCAAACACAATATTCACAGTAGGATTTTTTTATTCTCTGTATTTCTTTGTAATAAAAATAGGATGTTAGGAAAGTTTTTATCCCTATACAAATATGTATGTTATCCATGAAAACATTGCTTTGTATAGTTTTCAAAGCATTATACATTTGCAATGTCACCGTACCATTCATGACAGCAACTTGGCTTTTCAGCAGCCCACGTTCTGGTTTTGGAGGCAGCGGTGGTGGAGTTTTCATATCTGACAGTTTGACGGCTCCAGCTGAGGATTGCTGGCAGGAGAATTGAAAGCACAAAAACATCAGAAATATCAGAGACATCATCTCATATTTCTTGACAACTGAGGTTGCAACATTTGGAAAGTGTGTGAGAAAATACTTAGTTGTGCGTGCATACATTTTTTGGAAGAACTAGACTATGTAGCCCGTTGTCCCCGACTTTTACTGGCATCTGTCGCTCAAGTTCTGGCCTCAGAAATGGAGGCTGGACGTGGATGACTGTTTTCTTGCAGGGTCTTCCTGTGTAACTGGATCCCAGAACAGACAGAGACAGCAAAGTGTCACTTAATTGGCAGCCAAAAATACAACATTTCCAGGAGGAAAGAAAAATGTTTCTTACTTTGCGGAAATGGGACTACAAACCAGATACTCCATGTTGCTACAACAACCTCGTGTAAAAGGGTTCACTCCTCCTTGAAACTTTCCAGTTACCTATGATATTGTCAACAAATATTGAGTATAGATACATATACATAATGTCATTAAAAAATTAGATGATCAAGAGAAGCCTCTGCATGCATGATACATAGCCAAATCCGGTGGGACAGAATTTAAGAAGACATGATTCTGTAGTAAAAATCACTCACTTGTTCATTAGTGGTGCGACCTCTGGACACAAGATAAAAGTGGAACCCAGTAAGTCCCAGGACGGGGATAAGAAACAAGCCTGATATACTGATCACTACCAAACTGGAAACACTGTTTAGGATAACTGCTTCATATCAGTATCAGTTAGACAAACCTTTATAAATAAATGCCTAAACAGATAGATACAGGTATATTGAGCGTGTTACAAGGATACGTAACAGTGAAGTGCAGCTTCCATAAGTCATCCATGTGGTGCAGGACATATATGAGGCCGAATGTGAAGACAGCGATCATGTGAAAGGTAAGAGACAACAGAAACAGAAAGAAGTAGCGGTAGTTTCGCCTTCCGATGCAATTGTTCACCCAAGGACAGTGATGGTCAAAATCCTGAGAAAAGAGGAGGGGAAAAAAACCACAGGGTCTTATCAAATATTTTGCTGTTAAAATCCAGTTTGCATGAGTATTAAGTGAAAACCCCACTGTGCTATGTAGATATACAATAGTTTGCTGTTTGAACCCTTTTCCAATTATGTCTCTACAGACAGAACAAAGGATCTGAGAAAAGGATTAACCTGATTTTTGAGATTTCTTCCCCAGTCACCCTCTAGCTATCAGTTACCCTGCAGAAATCTTCTTTATTGACTCTCCTCACATGCAGTGCTACACTCACTCATCATTTGTGGATCCTAATCCTCAAAATTTTCTAATTAAAACACAACATTTTCAGTGGCGTTTCTCTTTAAATCTATCCATGCACTTACCTCCACACAGTGATCACAAACACTGCAGTGGGAACAGCGTGGAGGTCTGTAGAAATGACACGATGCACACCACTTCATGCGGACCTGGACACCTTTTACATCTACGTTCTTGTACAGCGGAGCGCGGAACTCATCGTCCTTGTCTTCATCCTCACTAGCTGTAAAGCAATGCAGGAAAACTGCTGAAGAAATGCTCACAAGTAAAAGAAAGGGAATTTTCCTGCTAGAAATGCTTTGATTACTAACCCACAGGGAGAACACCAGCATCCATAAAGGTTGCCATGGTGAAGTTGGCAAGCACAAAAAGGAAAAGGATGGCACAGCATGGTGGCACAGCAGGGCAGATGGTCACGGCCAGCCATGGGCATCTGAATAAACACATATCGGAAAAATAGAATACATATATATTCATCAGTCATGTCATCATCATCATCATCATATATATATATATATATATATATATATATGATGATATA
>JBAMHW010000021.1:13336455-13347814 GCA_037177495.1 Rhadinocentrus ornatus | reverse complement strand
TCGCACCACCGATGTGCATACAGAACTGCCGACACGGATAATTACATGACTATTAGATTAGGTTTTTATAGATATATATATATATATATATATATATATATATATATAAATATACATATATATATATAAACACTGCAGAGCTTTTTTCTGGAAGCAACTAAAATATGCTGTGTGAACATCATTAATATTCATATAGCACTGTGCAGATAAGTACCATAAGGATGTTGGGCTTGACTGGCTTGTATGGAGTAATGACACTGTATGTGTCCATAACTGACAGCAGCAGTGGCAACAATCTAAATAATGTTATGGTAGAGGACAAACAGCATCCTTTTCACTCAATTACCAAGGTGGGACTGCAGGTCATATTTTCATCTTTTCAGGAATGGATGCAGTTGTAGTTTGAGCTTCTAACAGATACATAAAATATAAAACAAGTTATTGTTCACATTTGACAAAAAATTCTACCATTTTACTCCTGAAAGAAAGTGTTTGTGGTAAAGGCCAATATAAATAGCTTTTAAAGGTACACTGTAAGAACAAATAACATGTTACACTATTTTCCAGTCACAGTATATCCATAGGGTTTCTCTAATGATCTATATATTGCAACAGGGAAAAATTAAAGATTTTCTCTGCAGGGCTGTATAAATAAAGAAATGTTATGTCATAAAGTCATTTTAGCTCAAATGTGAACCTCGTCCCAGGAGAAGCATCATCATCCCTTGCACATTCAATCATTTGCAACGTCCTGGTTTTGCTGGTTTAGCACTGCAGTCCCAATTAAGTAGTTGCTTTTCAATCTCTCATGCCAGCAGGTTGATTTTTTTTTTTTTCCAGATGGAAGTCGTCTAGCATTTTCTGGCAGATGAGTCCATCTCCACTTCCCCAAAGTTCTTGCAAACATTTCAGGCTTGCAGCTTTAAGGCACACATCAAGTATTCTCACATAAATACTCACATTTATTCAGAGGAGAACACCTAAATTTAGTTTTTATCTAAAGGCTATCATTCTTTTTTTTAGATCTTTAGTAAAAAAAAAAAAAGCATATAACGTCTTTCTTTGCATAGAATTCTTGCATCTACAAACATCTGATAATAAACTCAAACATTCCAGAGCCCATTTTTCCAGATGGGGCAATCACATGGCATCAGGAAGAGGATCCTAATCCGCATCCCCTCAATCTGGTGTCAGATTCCAGTGGAAACGATGCACGGCTGGAGAATACAGGAGAAACTAGGACAGATACAGCTGCTGAGGTCAAAGATCAGTGGAACTGATGAAGTGCGAGCCATCAGTCAGTAGGTCAACAGTGTTCTTTATGTACATGAAAGGTTCAAAATGCTGCATGTAGATACATCAGACAAACCTAAAGTCATTATTTAAATTGGATTCTCTAGCATCAGTGGATTTTTTTCTCAACATTGGCTTTTTGCTAACCTCCTACTATGTCTTCTAACAAATAGGTCAAACAAGAAGGCTTAAATTTAATTCTCCAGCTTTTTCACACAAATATGATGTAGACTTTTAAAGGCTTCTTTGGGGTGCATTTCATTTCCTCGTGCTACGTTTATGACATATTGTATTTGCCTTAGTGGGACACTGGTGCATGTTGATAGAGAGCAGCTTATCCCCTTAACTGTGCTTACTGTGACTCCTCAGGGTGCAGTGGGCTGCCACCCAGACAACCCCAAACAATCAGCCAAACAGGTCAAATATTAGCCACTGCTGACGGCTCTGCCAGTTGAGTGAAGTCAATGGGAAAAGGCAAAAATTGGACTCTTTTGAATTTTTTAAGGCTAATTTGAGCAATTTCTTAAAATGGAATTTGGAGATTAACTTAAAAATATATATAGACTACAAGAAACATTTGAACAATATGGCAGCTTGTGCATTTAGGATGTGCATTTGTGCCAGAAAGAGTTATTTCTGTCACATTTTGTGGTCTCAAAATTCAGCTTTAGGTGTATTTGAATGAAAAGGTATGTGAAGGTGCATGAATGGGTGGACTGATCAATCAACCTTGGAGAAAGCTAACAGTGAGTGCCACCACTTTTCTTTTTGCGACTTGTTCCTACTTACGTGAAGACGAAGAACAGGGAGGTAGAACCGACCAGGAGGCAGGCGGCCGTGCACACCGGGATGAAGGCGCTGGGTTTCAGCGAGTCGGCGCCGCTGGCGGGCATCCTGTCCTCTCCGCTTTCATCGGTGTCTCATACCAACGAAAGCGACCGTAAATGTCGGCGTGTATAAAGACCCTACATGAATTGCAGATCGCAGAGAAACTAAAACATGGGGGAAAAGAACAAAAAAAAGAAAAGCCGACGTAAAGCACCGCAGCTTATTCCTGCATCCCGTCCCGTCTGTGGCCGGCAGGCAGCAGTGCACATATGCCGCTTCTCGTCTGTCCCAAAGGTGGTGCTTTTACTCATGAATGACGCGAGGCACTACTACACTACTCTGACTGAGACCACCTCCCGTGACCTGATGATCTGATAGCCTACTTTTCTTCTACAGTCGACATAAAAGCGTGCACCGCAACTGGTTATTTCCAAAACTGTCACCTGTGGTAATTTGTAATCAAAATAAAAAAATCACATCAGTTTATTATTGCAACGTGGAAAAAACTATTTTGGGATTTAAACATGTGACCATTAAAAGCAAAAAAAGACATTAAAAGCACATTGTTTAAGTTACTCACATAAATTTTGGGTGCTGAGTTAGATTGTTAAATCAATGAACGAATCCAATATATCAGAAACATTTTTAATAAGTATTAACTTTTACAATTTGTCCTTGCACCTCAAGATTCATCCATTTAAATTACCTTAACATCATAAATGAGAAAATACATGCATTTATTAAAAATTGTATTTCCTAAGAGCTTATTATGTTTCAGTTAGCTACTTACCTTTCACAGTCTAAATTTAAAATGCAGTTAAAGCACACATAAACCTTTACTTTCTACACTTTAGCTCAGTAGATGTTCACATTCTGTTGTGTGCTTTAGTTTTTCTTTTTTTTTCTTTCTTTCTTTTTTTTTTTTTTTTTTAGTCATTTTGTCAGGGGCACGAAAAGATTACTGAGGCCCACAATTTCAGAGACACGGCAAGCTATTTTATCTCAGAGATATATAAATATCTCACCAAATAACCAAAATGAGACCAAAACAAAAAGTTTTATATATAAACCCACTTAAAGTGACAAAGTGACAAAAAAAAATGTGAGCTGAATAAAATGAAACACATACTAATAGCAGATAACTGACCAAAATTTTACAAAATCTAAATGTGAAAAAAAAACTTAAGCAACAAAACAATAAGAATTGGATAAAAATCAATTAAAAAAGATAGAAAAGATCTAAATGATGTCTAAGTGATGTCAAACACAAATGTATCGCCATGTTCCTTGTTTTGTATCTCAGTTTTGGTGCCTTTCTCTTTTTGATATGTTGGTTGGATGTCTTTGCCCCAGCATTTGTTTCATAATCTATACATGCTGAGGGAGAGAGCTGCTTGGGAGTGCCAGTTATATGAAAATACACCTCCCTCTCTGTAGAACATCATAATAAGGGATCCATGCGGAAAATGAAAAGATTTTTAAACTCTGCAGTTACTGGGTTGGGCTTCTTTCTCTACTCTATAAATGCCAAAAGACTGAAGCTTCCTTTAGACATTACACGCCCCAGTGAGGCTTCTTTCTTTCATCTGTAGGGAAGAATAAAATTGTCTCCTGACAGGAAAACAATGGATGCAAAGACCTTGATTGAATCCATCATCAGAGCACTCATGTTTGCAGCGGGGATCCTGGGAAACAGCTGGCTGGCTATAGTGTCTCTACCCAGGCAGAAATCTGGCATCCGTACTAATGAGATCCTTTTCATCAACTTGGCCATCTCCAACCTCATCACAAACTGCCTGGTGGACCTGCCTGACACCATAGCTGATTTTGTTGGACAGTGGCTCTTTGGAGAAACCTTCTGTGGAGTATTTAGATTTTGTGCTGACCTCTCTGAAACCAGCAGCATCCTAACGACCCTCTTCATCAGCGTTTTCTGGCACCAGAAGCTGGTCGGATCCCTAAAACATGGAGGTGCCCAGGTGCAGATGGACAACCTGTGCCTTGTAGGTTGTCTGCTGGCTGGAAGCTGGACAGTTGCTGTGGTCTTCAGCATCCCACATTTTTTCTTTATGTCAGTGGAGGGGAACAATGAGAGCCACAGAGACTGTGTAGATGTCTTTCCTAATCCAGTTGCTCAGAAAACCTATGAGATCATTTATTTAACCATGGCCAATGCTTTTCCTATTGCAGGGATCTTATATGCAAGTATCAAAATCGTTGTTTCTTTGCTTCAAAACCAGAAGCGCATAGGCAGCCATTTTTCTCATCCAATCAAGGAGAGGGTTAAAGAAGAAAACAATAGCATTGTTTCTGGTCCAGGTCCCTCCAAAAATCTCAAAGATACACCCCCAGGTGAACCTGCTTCTTCCAGTCTAAATGGAGGGTTGGCAGATTACAGTCCACAGGCGTCTTCCCTAAACACAGAAACAGACACAGACTGCAGAACTGGAGCACAATCAAATCTTTCAAGTCCCTTCCAAATGCCATCCAAGGTGAAACCCAACTCAGGGATTCAGGTGAGAGCAGCAAAGAGTGTTGTCGCTGTAGCCAGTGTGGTCCTGGTCTGCTGGGTGACTCATTTGCTCCTGCGCATAACCAACAACATCCTCACTTCATCAATAGTGTTGGAGGTGGCCAGCTATATTGCAGCCTCCTACACCTGCATCATTCCCTACATTTTTCTGCATGGAGTGAAAAAGCTTTCTTGCTCATGTAAGAGATAAAAATACAAATGTTATGGGATGTTTTCTCTAATTCTCAATGTACAGTCACGCTTAGTCTCTACACATAAAAATGTCTAATCTAACACTGTATCTTTTACTGAACTTTTTTAGTGTCATTTGACGCATTTTAATCATTGTAATTCCCCTGCTTTTACACATCATTCAAACCTGAGTGTTTTTAATCATCCCCTTTAAAGGTAAGTTAAATGTTTTGAGCAAATATTTCTAAGATACTGCATAAAAGTTTGAGAAGCCAGAGACCTTCAGCATCTTGAAACTAAAAAAATATAATGAACTGAAAGAGGAATAACACTATGTAGACTTACACATTTGCTTTATATATTGCATTTGATTTATAAAACAAATAAAAAATATGGACGTGCTGCAGTGGTAGATTCCAAACTCAAAATCTAAGTCTTGTTTTGTTGTTAAAACACCCGGCTGAGTAAAAGGATGAGGTCAAATGTAAAATTTCCTGATAAAAAATAAAGCAAATTATTGATTTGAAAGGGAAGATACTGTTCACATTGACTAAAGCAACTAAAATATAGGGTAAATTAAGATTTTGGTGGAATATGCAAGTTGCACCCACATACTCCACAGATTAGCTTTTTTTTGGGTGTTACACCTGAAAATATTAAATATTAATAGTTTACCTTATTAGAACGTATGCAAATATAGTGACTTCATCTTTGGGAAGATCAGCACAGCATCAAGCTAAAATTGTCTTTCATGGGATGAAAAATTAAACATAATTGTTTATGAGCATGAGTGGTACTAATTGGAAACCTTCAGCAATTAGTGCCTTGTTAGTGATGACAGCGACAAACGTTTAAAATGAAAGATAATTGCATAAACAGTCAGATTATCTACAACGCCTTTCTGCTGATGCTTACTCCTACAATTTACATAAGGCTTGATACCAGAAAATCCCCAGTGTGCCAAAGACTAAAATAAATAAAATACATAAAGCAAATCCACAAGTCATGACAAGTTATATTTCTTCAAAAAAAGGTTTTATTTTTTCCCCTAATACAGGCCAGAATTTTCAGTGTAAGTTAAAAAACATTCCTGCATTCAAAAATCTCACAAAAGCACTTGACACGGTTTTACTTTTTGGACCAAGACGTTCGTTGTAAATAATGATTACTAGTGTGTGAAAAAGCCTCTGCAGACAAAATGATATTATAGGCAAGTTCTGTACAAAATTACAGCGTACAATATGAAACAGTTCAGAAGCAATAGTCCCAAAATGTTGTTTTGCTTTGTTTTTTTTAATACTGAACACGGACAAATCATTTTATTGCTTTTCTGAGATTCCCAACAGCTATTTGCAAACTATGCAAACTGCTAAACGTCTTTCTTTGCTTCAGCATAATTTTCAAAATAACAAAGTCTAACAAATAATTTATAAAACTTGTCTTCAGTTTCCACATTTATTTAGAACCCAAAGACATAAAGTTCATTCTCGCCCATCATCCCTAAATATCTTTCCCAGACTGCAACACAAACTCAAGGCGTAAAGAGGCAGACTCGACCAATGAATACAAACTTCATCAAATCGTGTTTGCTGATGGTCAAACATTTAGTCAGATGTTTGTTTGAGGCCAGCAGTCTAAGATCCAAAGGTGACCTGGCACTTATGAGACTGTCAGTGGAGTTTCTCCAGCTTTGCCTGCAGTGACTTGAAGTTGCCGATGGTTTGCTGAAGGGCCGAGTTTGGGCTCAACGACTGCAGTTCCACAAGGTATCCACAGATGTTGTCGAGGCACACGTTAGTGAATCTGCGCCTGGAAAAAGTTTAACAGGTCAGGTTGTTGGCCTGAAACAAAGTGTTCTTGTCTGAATTAAATACAAAAATGTTTAAAATAATTGTCTCCCCTTATTGTTTTATTTCCCCCCTCTCTTCCATAAATCTATACTGCATGAACTTCCTGAGTAGCACCAGTGGTATGGTCTCAAAGAGAAATATTTTTTTTAAAAATACTAAATATTGCTCAATGGTCACAATGCCTCAAAGTCTTCAGGTTTAGTTCTTGACATGTAGCACCAACCTGATCAAATCTCTTGATAATTTTTCTCTGACATCAGAGAATTTTTTTTTTTTTTATCAAAAATGTGAAAGTTTTACCCAAAAGTATTGTAAATATAATTTTCCCTATACAAGAATTCAGGCTAAATTGAAGGGGTTTGATCAAAAAGGGGTAAAAGAGAACCATAACCCTCCCAAACCAAACACTTGTAAATGTTACTACTACCGTATAGACCACAGGCCTGCAGCAGAACAAACAGTGATTACCTGTCATAGGTTGGTACTCTGCTGGGGTCGTCGACGTATCCTGAAAGAAGCACGTGGATACACTCCACCAAATGCAGAGGCTTTCTCAGCCGCTGCCAGCAAGGATCCTACAAAAGGGCCACACAGGTTATTTGTTTGAGTGATATAACAGAGTTTTTACTGAAATGTTTAGTACAGTTTAAAAAAATCTGAAAGTGAAGCGTTTACCCGAGTTTTGAAGAGCTGGTCATAGACCTCCAGAAGACGGGGCAGCTGTACTCCAATCTCCTGCATGGTGGATGTGACAAATCCAACATCCCAATTCATTTGACACACTTCCTGCTCCAGAAACTTTACCAGAAACTCTGCAAGCACAGAGAAAACCCACAGTTGTTAACAATGAATAATTACATTTGTATATGAAAGTACCAAGGGTAGATAAAAAAACAAAAAAAGAAAAGAAAAAAAGAGAAGAGAAGAGAATCGATGTCTCCACTGAAATGACAAGTCTGAACATGCTGGTTGCAAAAGGAAGAAAATTAGAGGTACTAGGATAACCAAACAGACCTGCCCCCGAGAGACATACTGATATAAATGATGCAAAAGGGAAGTCTAATTATATTACTGTTCGCAAAATTGTCAACAGCAAGCTAAAAAATTCTAACTAGACAAAAACAGAGTGTAATTAAAGCCTACCTAGAGGGAAATATCTCGGCGTTCCAGCATAAATCTTCCCCAGTGATACCAGTTTCAGATTGAGAGACCTCATCCTGTCTGCTGGACTCATGGTCACACTGTCTCCTAGTTCTGGAAGACAAAACATTCATCAGTGATGTGTGACCGGGGGGGTGGGGGGGGCATAATGTTTTTTACGTGATGCTTTTTCACTTGCCTCGCTCCAAGATCTCCTGCCATAACGAGTGCACGAGGATTGGGTCTGAATGCCCTGCACAGTGAATGATGGCCAGCTTGCACTCAGACAATTTAAAATGATCAGCAAACTCTCCATAAAGCTGCACAACAAAAAGACACATTTATTAACATTTCTATTCACAGCGAACACAGAAGTTTTCATTCTGTTATTAGTCTGATGTCGCAAGTTGCCTTTGTAATGTCCATGAGCTCTGAGTCCAGCTGGGAAATGACGTTTTTCACTGAGGGATGATGGGAGTATTGTCTGATCAGGGTTTCCTGGATTTGCACTTGGATACGTACAAGCTAGGAGAGGGGGAATTGCTCGGTCAGAAATAGACTGGTCGCCTAATTTTAGGCCAAGATTTACCCAATTTATTACTGACAACAAAGTACCTCCATCTTTTCTTCCAGCTCATGAAGGAATTCTCCATCAGATGCCTGAGCTGAGATGCAGGAGGAGCTCTTTGCAGACAGGATGGCTCTGGCAACATACTCCAAACGCTGCTTCAGAGATATCTCCGTACTACATAAGCAGACAACAGATGACAAGGTGCTTTTTTAAAAATCAGATCAATAAGAGTCGATTATAAGATGTGTAATTTGCTGGAGGAGTTGGGGTTGGAGATGGTCACTACAGAATTGTGATCATCATCACGCTGTTGTGTTCAAACCTGTGCATGTCAGCCAGACGGGCCAATACATGAGCTGCTTTTCCGAAGTTACGATTCTTCTCATAGTATCGCCACAAGAGGTCCATATTGTGAACCTTACTCTGGTCCTGTTTTATCATGTGCATCAGATGTTCTTCCAAATATGGAGAATTCACCTGCAAGTCAAATTCCAGATAAAATGTAAACATAATAACCGTGATGGGGATAAGACGTGCAGTGTAGACAAAGTATTTTACAGTTACTTTGAAATTACAATCTAATTCATTAGAACGTTATGCAACATGAAGATATAACCATGCATGTCCAGTATATTGGATTTCATGACATCTACAGGCACAAACGGCAAATTACTCAATGTCCCATTTATTGCATCAAAATACAGCAGATAAAAAATTCATGAAATGCCACCGTTTGAAACTATTGTTTGGTTTGTTCATTTTGGGCTGTTGTAATAACATTTTGGCTCAACATCATGAAAACCGATTATTTTAGGATACAAGTGGCTCCTTCCAAGATAATTAAATGCAGGTCCATAGATAAACTGTTACACATGTATGGATGCAGTACCTCCAGCAGCTTGTCAGCCAGGTCGGCCTGAATCAGCCAGTTGTACAGGGCGATGTGAAACAGCTCATCCTGAGACCTCTGGGCCAGACCAAGCATGTGCTCAAACTGCAGAGAAATGATAGATTCTCATTAGAAGTGCAGATCGTGTATACAGCAGTTTAAAGAAATAAATCTCACTGTAACTTAAACTCACATGAGCTGTAGCTTCTTCGTTGCTGAGCATGTTTGGGTCTGAGGTCATGACAGGGGGTCCAGGCTGTTTGGGGACGCTGGGGGACTGAGGGGCAGCTTTGCTCTGGTTCACAAGCTCCTGCATGGTGTCTGTGATGCACTTATAACATGACAGTCTGGAAAGAGGACAAAAAAATGGTGTTGGCAGCTCTTTTTAATGCAGAGAACTTTGTGCTGCTGTTTCTTTTTTTGTTTTACCTTTCCTGAAAGGCCTGCTGTCCCGCTCTGTCTTCCTCGGGCTCTCCATTTTTGTAGAAGTGGGGACCCAGCCTCTGTGGATCCTTCTTGTCTGCTGCTGTGAGACACAACTCAAGGACTCCCTCGTAGAAACGCACTGAGAAGTTGAGCATCATTAGTAAATATAAAGCAACCGAGGAGACAAATAAGCCGTGTCCTGGATCCCCATACCTTGCCTGTACTGAGAGCAAACAAATGGCAGGTCTGTGTGCTGGCTGATCTGTTGGTAGAGCCGCAGAGATTCCCGCAGTGTTCTCTCTTTATCCACTTTGTTCTGGACCTGCTTGGAGCTCTGCAGCAACTCATTAGCCTGAGTGCAGGACAAACGCAAATTGAGTAAACTAAGACATACAAATCAATGTGATTAGATCAATAACCTTTTAGTACAAGACCTTGTTGATCCTAAAATCTTCTTGATTAGAAGAAATGTGACAACAAGACACCGAGGCATCGATAAAATATAAGCATGACACTGGAGAAGCTGTGAATAATCTATATATACGAGTGCTGGGCACGTTAACGCGTTAATCGCGCGTTAACGTAAAGATTAACTAACCCCGTTCATTTTTTTAATCACTTGTTAAGTTTTGGGTTTTTTTGCTCACTGGCACTGCCGTCCACGTCTCCCTTCCCTGCTGCAGCAGTATGTCTGATGTAATCGCGAGAGAGCAGGTTTATTAAAATGAAGAGACGTTTTCTGTCTGGAAGTTAAGAAAGAAGAAAAAAAACCAACGTTTCTTTTTATCTGTCAAAACCCATGCAGATAGGCACAACATTGTGATTTTGGACGGGAAACTGCTCCCAAAAGACAATAAGAAACTTTTTTAGCAAGGGTAAGACATGTTTTCAGACTGTTCGTGCTCTCGAGTGGACACGGGGAGACATCATCTGTGTTTACATATTTTTGGGACTTTGTGTACCTGGTCTATAACTGTTTCTTGTCTGAACAGTGTTTGGTGGTCACAGAAATGGTTTTGCTGAGCTGTTAGCGGAGATTCTGGACTGTGGATAACAAAGACCTGACGCTACACCCGGAAGTCCAAATGTTAACCCCTTAACTCCCGGTAGCAGAGCTAAGAAAATTAGAGAATTTCTAGGCAGAAATCCGGATAATGAAGCACTAAAGGTGCATGGATGGAAGTTATTGTGCATATTGTGAATATTTCTCTCTCCTCACCATCTAGAAGCTGTGAGATTGTAATTCTGCTTTCTGTCTGTTCAACTGATGCTGATATTCATCAGATATTGTTCTTCTGTGTTTAGAAGGAAGCAGCTTCACAGCTTTAAATTCATCCAGATGACTTTTTACCTTTTAGTTAGTAAATTCTGAAAGTGTTGTCCTTCTTCGTCATAAATATTTGATTTTATTTATATTAAGAAATATTTAACTGTTGGTGTTTATGTGTTTAGTGCAGGGGTCTGCAGCCTTTACAATCCAAAGAGCCATTTTTCCTTCAGCCAGCTAAATAAAACTCCTTTAGAGCTGCAAATGCTACGAGTCCTTTTATTTCCAATTTTTTGTTTTAAAATAAAAAAAACAACATAAAACCTTTATAAAATGAGGATAGACAGACTTTCTTCTAAGGGATGTAGATATTTGTGGAAAATTATGTAAA
>JBAMHW010000021.1:13316011-13336355 GCA_037177495.1 Rhadinocentrus ornatus | reverse complement strand
AGGCATTGTGGAAGGTCCAGAGAGACACTTGCGGCTACAGAGTCGCAGGTTGGAGACCCTGATTTAGTGTTTGTAAAACAGAATTTACTGCATTTTCTTTATATAGCCGTAGGCCTTCTTTTAAAGGAAAGAGACATAATGCGTGTAACAATGCGATTAATCGAGATTAAATATTTTGATAGTTGCCCAGCACTAATATATATATATTTCATTTTATGGGGTGAAAACTGTCCAATGTGTGTTTTTGTACCTTGGAGCAAACGCTGTCATCACTGCTATACAGCAGGGGGCAGAGGTCCCGCAGGTGATTGCTGATGGCGTCCACAGAGGCATTATCTTTGATGTAGACATTAATGAGCCCTGTGATGAGTGCTCCAGATAATTCCTTTCCCCGGATAACTACGTCCTTGAAACTTGCCACCTTCATCTGCTCTTGAAACTCCTATGAACAGAACAGGTTAAATGAGCAGTGAGTACTCATAAAAATGCCTGTTTTTGGTTGAAAACAGGAAGTTTACTGCAGGCATACTGTACGAGCATCTATCTGGAATTAAAAAATATCTGTGTCCATAAATACCTTTGGCAGCTCTGACATAATGAGGCTGAACTGATGATCACAGAGGAGCTTCCAGAGGACCAGAGTCTGATAAGAGCGATGTACTAACTGCTGCATACCCTGCAGGGACACTTTCTCATAGACCTGAGCATTGGCTGGATACAGACACGGAGAAAGAAAAGAGACTCATATTACATTAATTTAATGGATAAAATGTAAATCACTTTTCCCTATTTTGTTAGTAAATCAAACCTCCATATTATATGTACTGTTAAAAAAAAAACTCTGAAATAATAACTCACTGTGATATTTCCTCTGGAGTTCCTGCTGAACCTGCTGGGAGTTTGCTCCATCAGGACGCATGAATCCCAGTAGTCTTTGCTGCAGGTTGGCAGGGGAAGAGAAGCTGAAGGGGAGCAAAAAACAGGGAATGTGAAGCAAAGAAAAGGTATAAATGAATCTCTAAAATAAGTACAGGTAGTTTCCATAACACAATTGGCTGTAATGGTTTAAAGAAAAGCTTTTGAAACAGATGTGATTTTGTTGCTGTCCTCTGTCCTGAATCAGAAGTTGCATGTGCTGCCCCCTACAGGCTAAAGCAATTAAGGAAATTACAAATAATGACATCACAGCATGTATATTACTAAAAACAAAAACAAAAAAAAAAGACTAATCAACTCAGCGAAAGAAAAAGCAAACAGAATGTACCTTGCAGCACCAAGAGAGGAAGGACTGAGCTGAGAGTTTTTATCTAGAAACTCCTGCAGACCGCTGAGTTCAAAAAGGACAAACTCCAGCTCAAATGGCGCAACACAGCTTTCCAGCTGTAAGACCAGATACCAAAACTTGTTAACTACTCATCGCTAACATTTTGAAAAATCATATGTATTTAAGACTTTATCAGTAAACATAATTCCCAAATAATTATGATACTTACAATACTAACAGTCTGGTTTCCTTTGCTCATTGTTTTCTCAACAGCAAGGCTGCCATCCCAAATATTTCTGTTGAAGTTGTAACAGCAGTAAACAGTAGGGGGAGACAGAATTAAAGGACACCATTGCCACAAATCAGCAAAGAAAAAATAAAATTAATTAATTAAAAAAATACAAATAAAAACAAAAAAGTTCCAGACCCAGAAAAATGTGTTTAGTTACCCAAGAATGCGCGCAAAGTAGATGCAGATGCCATTGTGTTTTCCTGAGAAAATCACCTCTGGGCCAGCTGACATGGGTGTGATGGGGGCAGATCCAGCGTGCATCAGTGCAAATGGTGTTGCCAGTGCAGGAGGTACAACACCTGAGGTGACATTGCCAATATATAAAAATACATTTAATATTTAGTTGTATCCTTAATGTCTCGTTTACTTCTGAAAACATGGATTAACTTACCTGGTGCTGGAGAACTCATCACAGGTCCAACAGTGCTGGGAGCCGCCAAGGGCGCAGGAAATCTCATCTGTGCTTCTCCTCCATATCTAAACACACCCAAAAAATGGAACAACTGTATTTGGTGTGTCCAATGTGAATAAGTCAAATAGGTCAATGTTTGTACCACCATCAGACCTGAAGAATGCTCTAGTGGCCCACTGTGAAACCTCTCGGTCGGAAGCTGCACTGGAACAAGCCAAGATCAGTGCTGTGGCACAGGCCTGCTCCTCCTAGGCAAAACAGAGTTAAAAAAAATTTGGAGATTACTAAAAATAAATCCTGTACCAATGTGTTTGTTATACAGGCTTTTAGTTAATGACAACCATGCATGTTTATGATTTTGATGTTTGAAGCAATTAATTACAAAATAGCTGTTTTGTATTGTACCCTATGCAGCTTGAAGAAACGTTCAATCTCTTCACTTTCTCCCCCAGCACAGTTTACAAGGAGGTAACGAAGCTGGTCTACTGGTCGCAGTTTTTGAAAGATGTGACTCCCCTGTAGGACAGCAAAAAGTCATGCATTGTTTTATTATACAATAAGATTAAGCTCTATGTGTGTAACATGACGGGCCATGCCAGTGCTTTTAACCTTTGCAGAGAGTAGGACAAACTTCTGTGGAGAGATATTGTGCTGCCGGACAACCACCGGTGAATCAGTAATGGGAATCTGTTCCTTGTTTAGAGGAGTAAAAATCTTAGGAGGCCTTTCATCCGTTATAGCACAAAGAGCCCAGGAGTGTCCATCCACATTAGACAGCATCTGTAATTTAAGAGAGGAACAAAAGGCATAATTAAGCAACACTTTTTAGATAATTTCACATGGATCATTTCTGGCCATAAAGTATACATCTGCAAGCAGTACTACAAATTCAGAGTGAGTACCTGTGTCTCCATTAAAGGTTTCTTGAAGGGAAAGGAGTCATGATTAATGCACCACAAGATGTCGCTGTCTTCTGTCTCAGAGGCAGCCATTAGCAGAACACCTGTAACATTTAAAATGTGTTTCAAAGAGATTTATGCTCTGAAAAATTGTGGTAGTACAGATCAAACAACTAAATGAAATACTGAGCAAAACCAGACATTGCAGGTTTTGACTCAGATTTGGACTTGTACCTTTACTGTGTAGAGCCTTGTGGACCTTTGCAGGTTTCTGCAGGGTGGAAGAGGCAGAAAACCCTGGTGGCAAACGAACATGGACTAAGGCTAGGAGGCTTGGCCGAACTGCAACATGCTTCTGGTGCAGAGGGGCAAAAAGTGTTGTGGTGAAGTAGAGACGTACACCTGCAAAAACAGAGCATCAGTAATGCAATGAACACTCCCAAGTTTCACCCAACACTCATCACACTTCTCAATATTACCTGCATGGGTTACAGCTAGCAGGTGGCAATCTGAGGACTCTGATTTGTCTATCACGGATATCTGGATGATTGGCTTGAAGACGGAACGATCAATTGTCCTGAAAATAGTAACAGAAAAAAGAAAAGAAAAAAGAAAGCAAATCGGAAATTAATTTCCAGACATCAGACTCAATTACATGTGAAAAAAAGCAACACAAACTACCTGGCAATGTTTCCAGCAGCTGCAACTATGGAACTCTGTGACATTGTTGCCACACGACTCATTCCTTGGCCATCAGCACCCAGGTCGTACACCTGAAAAACAGACAGAAGCACCTCACTGACAGGTACTAAAAATTCAAAAAATTCAACAGTTTCCTCGATAATCCCAAAACCAGTAAAGAAAAGTAATATGGCATTTATTAGACAGCATACCTGCAGGACACCTTTCTCAGAGCGTGTGTAGAGTATGTTGCGAGTGTTATCAATTGCAATCTGCACAACGGGATCTGGGGAGCAGAGACAACATAACATTCAGGGGTATTTTAATTTAGATCAGTGACATATCTCACTCTATATAGAAATGTGGACCCTCTGCTTACCGTCTTCAGAAAAGGAGAACTGGAGCACAGAGGGAATGAGGAAGGACAGAGAGCTTTTAGAGTGGTTGATTTTCCTGCAACGCTGGCTGAGCCAGCCTGCTTCCGCCTGGTAAGCTATCTCATAGAGGCAGCCATCCTTTCCTGCCATGAAGATGCGTCCCAGGTCTGTGGAGGTGATAGACAGGATGTAGGTGTTGTCTGTGGGGATCGAAAACAGGGGGTCTGGCAGCAGCTGCATCCCACCAGACATGCTGTCATTCAGTCCTGTAGCAAAACAGAGACACAAGGATGACAAACTTTTCTCTGCATCCCGCCCCGATGTTCATACAAGAAATGTCACATTGACTTTAAACAGTGCAGATTTTACAAGGTAGACATTTATGGAAAGAATGTGTTTAAACGAAGCTGCTATTATCAGAATTATTCACCATACTAAAATTATCATTGATATATTCTTTTGATAGCAACAAAATAAAAACCCAGAACTAAAATGCAATCAAAGTGACTGAAGACAAACTCACCAGCTTGGCCCTTGGGGAAACTGAGTCCAAGAATCACTACATCCACAGAAGTGGCCAGTACTAAGAGGTAGTGAATGTGTGGCTGTAAAATCCCTAAAAAAGGATAAAAACATATATACATTCTTCAAATTTAAAACTATTTACAAGAAAAGAATGCTGAAGGATTTCTCAGTCATACCTTGCTTTGGTTTAACAAGACCCACAGCCAGAATAGTTTCAATCAGCCCATCAAAGTAGACCACATCTCCTCTGCAAAAAATAGACCAGAATACGAGAATTAACAGCTTTGCCTTCAGGTTTATCATCAACTTAATGTTCAAATTACATTTGTTTTAGATAACTGTGTGTGCACACCAGACCTGGCAGTGATGTTTGTACAGTTATTCAAAAATGCATTTTACTAAAGGTTACATACCCATCTTCGTAATTCCACATAAAGATGTCATTGTCGATCGTTAGCCACGCTCGAGAGATCTCAGGAAAAACTCCCATCATGCAGTTAAACTGCATATCTAAAAACAATAGTTAAGCAGAAACTCACATTCGCTAGGCAACAGAACCAGGAGTACCTTAACTATTTTCATTTGCCTGATGAAAACTTCAGGGTCCATTTGAAAACAATGTTTCCTAAAATGACAAACAGGATACGGCTGAATTGCTCCACCAGCTCAGGAGGTAGAGGGACTCTTCGAACTGCACTGAGCTCCGGGAGGTTTGGCACACTGAGCAAACCAGGTCCTTGAAGGGGGTAGTCCATGTCCAAAACTCCAGAGAGGGATGGCATGTCTATTAAAAAAAGAACAAACATGGTTCTCACATGACATTTCCTTGCATCAAAGTATTGGTAGTAGAAGAAAAAGTGATCAAACATATGTAGTAGAAGGATCTGTCCTTCTTTTGTTAGTGTATACAAGGACAGACAAAAAGAGGGTAGAATGGCCAATAATCTAATTTCAGAATTCAAATTTCTTTCAAACTGAACACAGGACAGAACCGGACACTGTCACATTTACACTAGAACGCTTCGGAGAAACACATTTAACTCTTCAGTAAAACTAACTTTGCCCAAATTATCATCATTCATACAAGTCATGGCTTCCAACTGCATCTGTCAATTCTGGAGGAAGACTACATGTAAAATAAATGTAAGTAGAACCAACAGTTTGATTCTTTAAATTGTCATTTTTTTCTTTAGTAACAGAATTGATACCACAAAAATATTTAGTGGTGTATCACATTCGTGAGTCAATCATCAGCCCAAATAATGTTAAAACATATGAAATTTGCTGCAAATGTAGCATTTGAAACACTATTACTAAGTTCTGTAATAATACATAACTTATAATCTTTACAGGTTTTAAAAGAATGTTTCTTTGTATATGTGATCAATTTTATTGACTAAAATTTTGACTTTCTGGAGCGGTCCTTAACTGGTTCAGGGCCTATTTAGAAGGCCGGAGTTATTTTGTTACGATCAGAAGCTATGAATTCTAGCGAGTGGCCAGTCCCTCAGGGGTCAGTCCTTGGACCTCTTCTGTTCAACTCGTATATTACAGAACTTTAGCATTAATTATCAAAGATATGCAGATGATACACAACTTCGTGTGTCTCTGTTACCAGACGATTGCAGCCCAATTGACTTATTGTGTCAGTGTCTGGAGCAAATAAACACCTGGATGAGGGATAATTTTCTACAATAAATGAAGACAAAACTGAGATTATTCTGTTTGGTAGCAAAGAGAAGAGGGTCAGCATTGGTAAACACCTGGAGACTCGGGTTCTTAAAATCACTGACCAAGTTTGTAACCTTGGAGTGTTAATAGACTCAGATTCAACTTTCAGCAGCCACATCAAAGCTGTCACTAAGAAGCTTTTTGCCATCTCAGAAACATCAACAGAATTAAAAGTTTAGTCTCCCAGAAAGACCAAGAGTAAGTGATTCATGCATTCATCTCAAGCAGGCTGGATTACTGTAATGGTCTTTTACCAGACTTCCTAAAAAGAGCCTTAAACATCTGCAGCTTATCCAAAACGCTGCTTGTAGAGTTTTAACCAGGACTAAGAGATCTAAACAGATCACACCAGTTTTAAGATCTTTACACTGGCTTCCAGTTAGTCACAGAATAGATTTTAAAACTATTCTGATCGTTTTCAAATCCCAGAACGGTTTAGGCCCAGAATATATCTGTGATATGTTCAGAGAATATAAACCTAGCAGAGCTCTTAGATCCAAAGACTCTGGTCAACTAGTCCAGACTAAACATGGAGAAGCAGCATTTACTGTTATGCTTCAAACAAGTGGAACAAACTGCCAGTGGAGATTAAACTTTCACCAAATGTAGACATGTTTAAATCCAGGTTAAAAACATTTCTTTTCTCATGTGCCTATGAATAAAATCTACAAGGTAACTTTTTAACTTATCTTTTTAATCATTTTATTGTAATTTATTATTTAATTGTGATTCTGGATATTTGTTGCTTTCTTATACTATTTCTTAATATCCGTAATGCTTTTGTTTTATGTAAAGCACTTTGAATTGTCCTGTACATAAAATGTGCTATACAAATAAACTTGCCTAAAAAACATCCTGTTCAACAAGTGGAACATGTTACACTGTGCTTATTTATAGGTATTATTATGAGGAGCTGAAACATCTTATAAATATAAAGTAGCTAATAAAATGTCAAATTCATTAATTAATTTGTATATTCTCTAACAAGTATTTCAACAAAAAAAAAAAAGAGGAAAGATTTAGAAAATACCAGTCTCCAAAAAACTAGCTCTTTTCTTCATTACAAAACAACCAGCAACAAAAAAGTCCTGGTGGTCTGAGCAGTAACAGAACGGTGGCAATTGCACCACTTTCAAATGAGACAACTGAAGGTGCAGAGAGGACCCAGAGTCAACAGAGCTGTCCTGATAGACAGGATTTTAACATGGAGAAGATACATCCTGACAAAGAAACCAGGCCCTGTCAGCTCAGAGGACATCTTCAGCTCTGTGGATACTTGCACACCAAGAGAGCCATCCCGTTCATGTGTGCCTGAAGCTTCCTCATTGCCTCCCTTCACCACATCTCTATCACATCCCCCTGCACCATCACAGATAAAAAGAAAACTATCTGTGATGACAATGAACATTGGTGGAGCAGATCAGTTCTTCTTTAGACAAAATGATGTCAAATGGCAAAACCGCATACATTAAAAACCTAAAATTTTGTTTCACTCGATAAACTGCATGTTACCTACCCCCCATACTTCCTCACAACTAAGGGGGGGAAGAGAAATTTCAATGAAATCCATTGGGGTCCTTAGTTAAGTAATTATTAATTGAATAACTGTGGATTTAATTTGGTCATCATGAACAGCATTTAGTTAGACTGTAAAACAGTTGACACTCAACACTGTTGAATTATACTGAATATATCCATCTGTCAAAAATAATAAATTTAAACTTAAATTCACAGCTGTTAAAACTCAGGTCCAACACATATTTGGATATGATACCATATTTCTTCAAACTGAAATTTTTTTCTCTCATCTTTATTTGCATCTTTACATTTCCAGTCAAGGAAGTAGCAGGTGGACACCGACTCCTAACAGCAAAACATCAAATGAATGCGGCCCTAGAAATAGTAACCCGCAAGTGCAATTCAGTTACTCCTTTACTACAACTGCCTGCTGTCTCTAAAATGAACCCTGCAAAGGAAAACCTCCCTCTCTAAAACCCAACTCATCAACAAAGAGAGGATGTATTAAGACAGTCAATAGGCCCAACAAGATAGACAGGGTCTCAATTCTCTGGAAAGCTGACAGTGAAGACCAAAGTACTCTGCAGCCAGTAACTAATCCTGCAGCCAGTCTGTCTCAGTGCATCACCTTTTCTCGGTTCAGACAACTGGTAAACAGATGCAATGTTTTTTTTTTGTTGTTGTTTTTTTTTAATGGGGGGTTCCCACTTGAACCATGTCCAATACAAGTAATTGAGTGGCAAAGTATTTTATGTATGTAAATTATCTGTATTCATCATCATTGCCGTTGGAGGTTGAACCTGTGCAGTGCAGCACATTTTCATCTTCTTTATAGTCCACGTCTATGGGAGTGCATGTTCCAATGAATCCATGCCAGATATATGGCAACTGACTAAGTAAGTAAAGTCAAAGTGCACCACTGGAACTTATCAATGAAGTGTAGTGGCTGCAGAAATCCAAGGAGGTGGGGAGAAAAAAAAACAAAAAAAAACAGACAGACTGGCTGACAGACTGGGAGCAGCAGCAGTCTTAACAGTTGGACAGAGATTCCCAATTGCAGCGAGTAAGATGTCCCTATCTCCTGCTGCTAAACACTAGTGCAGACAGCACAACACTAGCGCAGGGCCCACGAACACGCTATCATTAAAGAACTGGCCAAACACCAAGACTTCATGGGTCTGTGGAAACAGACAACTCCCAACAAGGATCGGCGTTAGCTGGACAAGATTGTAAATAATCTAGTGAAAGAGTAGGAGAAGGAGAGCTGGCTGCATGGTGATGCAGTGATCCAAACCATCACTGCCTGGATACATACTGGCATCTTTATATTTTGTGCCTGAAGACAGAAAATTCTATTAAAAATCCTTTCCATCTCTAAGGTCGGTATGGATCAATATCCATTATGTCTAATACTACTTTTACACTAAAGGCATTGTTTAAAGACCATATTTAACACAGCTACATATACGAAAACAACATGATTATACCCTTTTACACAACTCCATGCTTTCAGGATTACAATGTATACAGAACCAGTTCATCAGCTACCACCAACTCCCAGGGAATAAGTTTATAACTACAACAACATAAAGGGATGGTATTAATGTGTGTCTTAAAGCCTAGCCTGTTGAATGTGAGCCACAATGCCTATGCACTTGCATGAATCATGAAATAGACAAAACTACGAGCTCCGCGAATGGTCCCCATTGTGAACATCTCTGCTCTGACTTTGCTTTTTTAGCCTTTTAACTGAAAATAATCCCCTCTACATATTGTGTAGAGACACAACCTTATAGTTAACTTCTTACCCTCACAGATGAAGCCTCAGTTATCCTTCTCAGTGTCATTTCAGACTAACTAACATTTCAGACTAAGTTTCTTATTTGAAAGTCTTGGGGATTTACAACTTTTCCAAAGGATCTGCTTGTTTTCAGTATATGACACTGTTTTAATATATAAATCTAAAATAAATATTAAAAAAGCAAACGTTAGTATACTTAATTTTGCTTTTTTGTGTGTTTGCTCATCGCAGACATAACATATGCAGTCTTTCTATTGTTAAGTCCTATAACATGACCATACCTACCTTGTCACTCCACATTTTTGGTGGAACTTTACGTTTTGGAGGATTTGGGAATTTGTTTGAGCATTACATTTCATGTCATGAAAATAATTTCTCAATTAAGCAAAAAACAATTATTACATCTTCAAAACCGCTCCAAACTTGTGTTTATTGGAATCATTTCAAACTAGTTGCTTTTTAGTGTCTACCAATCTTCTACCAGTCATTATTAAGTACTGAAGTCCGGAGAGTAAACAGTACTGAAGACAACATATGCAGAATGATAGTTATCACAGGGTCTTCCCAAAAACATAACTTACTGTGTGATGGCACGCTGAGCAGCTCTGACAGGTCAGGAAAGCAGCGGTCATCCTGTACGTGTCTGTCAATCAGTCGGGCAGAGTTCTCCAACGCCTCAGCGAGTGCAGCTGCGGGGCTGCTGGGTCCAGCACTGGACGGCATAGCTGAGGCAACCACCGCTTTTCTTTTATCTGGAGGTAAATCAGTGCAGATTAAACAGAAAAACGAGTAAACTAAATCTGACATAATTTCATATGTAAATAACAGACAAATGTGTCCGATAAACCCAAAACTTATATTATTCTAGGTCAGTCTTAGCAAGATGATATATGACTTAAATGGTTAAATGTCTGCATTATAACTGTATCGTTTAGCATCTAAGCTAAGTAGACTAGCTAGCTAAGTATGAAATAAAGTATTTTAAAGTTAATTCATACCTTTGACCAAATAAAAAGGTTCTTCCAAAAACTTATTTTATAGACTAACAAGTTGTGTTAGCCACTCCAGAAACTATTTTTAAATAAAAACATTCAAAACAGACATGAACGTAGTAGCCCGCCAACCTCATGCACAGGGGGCAGAGAATGGTTTACTTCCGGTGGATGGACTTGAATTTCTTCTTCTCTTCCTAATTTCTGCAAACTGGACCAAGTAAACACGTGTACTGCCATCTTCTGGTCAGTGTAAATTTGCGCGTAATACTCGTCCAATATAATGTATTTAATATTTATGATAAATAAATTTTCCTTTTCATTAATTAAATATAATCTGTAATTTCTAATGATGTTTGTTTCTCACTTCTGCTAAGAATACATTGTATCCATCTATAAGTTTAAATGTAATTAATAAGTATGCTTTAAGAGAACTACTTTTAGTCATAAGCTTGGATGTGACAGAAGTGTAGAGATTAGAAGACATTGTCAGATGTAAATTCTGGAGTACAACTATATTGGGGCACACAAACAAATAACAAAGACATAAGAAAGAAAAATTTATTGCAGTATTTGTTCTACCCAGAGTGGAAAGAACTTTACTGTTGCCTTGTGCTGTATAACATCAAATTCTTTGATAAAAACAATATAGGCACAGATACTGCACTGCTTTAAACACAAATAAATTATATTAAAGATAGTCTATTACACAGTGTGGGTAAACAACAAGATATTTGAAACAAGAAGTTAAAAGTTGTTGGACCTCAAGTCTGGTAAATAAATCCATCTAGTGCTAGTTATAATTTCAAAACACTTTATTAAGAACTCATCAATACACTAATTTCCAACATTCACGTCATTTTTTACAGTATTATGTTCAGATATAAACAGGTTTTTAGTTCAACTATGATACAGTGGGAGTAAAAATCAAACAACCAAGTTGCTGCACAACAGCGAAGGAACTCCCACACAATGTTTTCCCAAACATTTTCTTTCCAGTTTTTCTTGTGTTTAACTTAAACATCTGTATTTAAAAATGCAAGTGTTCACAATATTTTTCTTCCAGCATGGCCTTTAATCTAAAGATGTTTACTCTTTCTTTGTATTTAACATAGTAAATCCATAGATTTGGGCTGTGAAGGCTGTCTGTCAGAGTAACTTCAGTTATTAACTCTTAGTCTCCTCCTTGGCTGCGTACAGCGCTCGTAACGTCTGTGCAACTTTGTTCGTGAGCTTTTTTCCACTTGTCAAGAAGATTTTCTTGTAAATAATGTTTGATTCCTTGATATTGTCCACCCAAGGCACCTTTTTGCGACCGTCCCGTTTCTTTGCCACAGCCCATGGTCCCGAGTAAGATCCAGTCATCCAGTGTATACTGTAGCCATTTCTGGTCTTCTGGACAACCCTGGCAATCTGTGGTCTGTCTTTGTATTTTGGACAGTAGATGGCAATGACGTCCATCACATCCACTGTCTTGTTCACGTGACCCGAATCCTCAGCAGAATCTTCACCTTTCCTTGGTTTTCGCTGTGGATAGAGGTATTAATTTGCTGTTAAAAAGGCACTAAAAGCACAAATTGTACAGATATTAACTGTGTTTGAATAATAACCAAAACATACATAAATTATAGCTGAGTTATAGTTTGCAGAGCAAACTATCAGGTACAAGTGTATTTACATCTGAAGTAGAAAAAAGGTTTAGGAATTACAGATCTTTAATTTCATCCTTCTTGGTTAGGGGCTTGAATGTAGTCAGGTTTCTGATTTCAAAGCTAATTTGTAGAAAGGTGTGGGCTCTTCTTTCACAATTTCTTTATCAATTGAAGTCTGGAGTAGGGCTGATGGATTATGGGAAAAATGATAATCCTGATTATTTTAAATGAAATTGAGATCTCGATTATCTAACACGATTAGAGAACAAGAAAGAGAGGGGCTTAGTCTGTGGTAATACACCAGGTGAGATGAGACTGGAGACATTTCGTTTTCACGTTGAAATCCGCATCATATTCAGCTCTATGGTGCGGCTTGACCACAGGACCGTAACGGTGGCAAAACAGTGGACTGTAGCCACATCCTTCACAACACCCTCACCACACTCATCATACAGGGCAGGGAGAGACATACTTAAATCCCGGGTTGTTCACTGGGATAACTGAGCGCTGGTCTATGGCGAGAAAATAAAGTTATGTTTGTTTATGTTTGTTATCTCTCTGTCTCTGGGAGCTGGTGGATTATTTAGTCGTGACTCACAAAAATTGAACTTTTTCCCATTCCTTGTGTCGCGTCGTAAGCCCTGTGTGCACGTCTACGTGAATGACTGCAACATTTCACATGCACGAATGTCGCCTGTCGCTTGGCTGGAGGAGGGCAGAAATTTTCGCCTCATCGCGCAAGTTCCATAGAAAATGAATAGAGAAGGAGCGACGTTGCCTCCTGTGTGTCCAGCCCATAACTCAGGTGTTTGCAACTCGAGTTGAATTAAACCACAGTGGTTGGGACTGTGGGAGGAGCCTGCAGCAGAGCGCTGCAATGCCAGTTGGGCTCGGTTTGCAACTGAAAACAGCACAAGAGTAAACTGCGAAGGAGCTAATCGGACCATTTCATTTTTGTGATTGTTGAAAACCCAGATCGTAACTGAGATTAAAATTTGATTAATCGGCCAGCCCTAGTCTAGAGTTTATTTAAGTTTGGTACTTGGTGACGAGTTTGATGCTGTTGCTGTGAACCTATGAATGCATTCTCAAAGCTAATTAAATGACTAAAACCCATCAGAAAGATAAAAGGAACATTGGGACAGCCCAAATCAACTGTTGAGTCAAAAAATATTCCAAATCACTGAAGATGAACTTTTATATTAATAGGTTTGTTAGTTTTTCTGATTATATTTGACCTCCTGAAAAAGACACTTCTACGTATTTATTAAAAACTATAATTCTCCAAATTGGATGTGAAAACAAAATCATTAAAGCTGAGAGAATTGAACGAGGCTTAGGCCAACGTTCATTTTCAGACTGTAAATTGAATGTGTTTTTGATAACAGCTGAATGAGCAAAAACTGCAAAACAATTTAATTTAAGGAGTTTTAAAGAGTTTTTTCTTCTTACGGCAGGAGGATCTTCATCCTCACTCTCCTCATCATCTGTCTCTACTGGAGCAGTGTGATTACTGTGGTTGTGGATCCGGGGTTTTGAGCCCTTCAGCAGAGAGGTGATGGCTTTGTTTCTGGCATTGGCATTTGCTTCGCCTCCTTCCTCGTCCTCTTCATCTCGATCTAAGTGCTCCATCAGTATCTTGAACTAAGACAAAAAGTGGCAAAACATTAGTTAGCTGCAATGGATAGACCAGAAAACGATTCAAGCCCGAAAAGGAATGTCGTGATGTTAACTCCCACATATTTTGCCTAAACTTTGATAAAACCTCAATAAACTGTGAGCTTACATCCAGATATTGTTTGACAATATTCCGCTTAGCCTCGTAGCTGAGTTCTTTGTTCGCAAGATCACTCTTCAGGTAATCCAGTGTCAGAGCAGGGTTGAAGTGCACCTTAGATTTCCTGTTCACTGCCTTGTCGTACACCTTGGCAGACTCTGTCGGTGAGTACTTCTGGATTTTACTGTAACACACACACAAAATAATCAAAAAAGGCCTAATAAGCAAATAAAATATGACTCATATTTTTTTTTATGCGACCTACCTGTCTGAGAAGCCATATAGATTTTTCAGGTGCTGTTTGAGCACCAGCAGCAGCAGAATACCCTGTGAAGCACTGGCAAACTCCAGCAGAGGGGTGGTGTTCTCAGGCAGACGGTCCATCACTGCATCCTCATCTTCCACGTCTGAGTCTGAGTCAGCGGCTGCAGTTTTCTTTCGCCTGTGGACCGTGTCATCATCCTCATCACTGCTGCTGCTGCTGCTGGATGAACTGCTGTTCTTGTCGTCTTCATCTTCACTGTCGTCATCAGAGCTGCTTTTCCTCCTTCGAGAGTGGTGCTTCTTCCTCTTTTTTGTGTTTACCTTCTTTTCCTGCCTCACAGGCTGCTTCTGTAAACACTGCAATGACAAGAAAACCACTCACTCATCCAATATACAGTGAAACGACTATTTTATCTTCTTATCAATAAAACTATACATGTCTGGGAACCAAGTGGGTTCTGTAAGTGAAAGATTTTCCCTTTTTGCCCTACAGAGGATTTCAGGTGCTGAGCAGTTCGGTGCCCCTTTTGTTGTATTAGAATGTTTATTTATTTATTTTTAATTTTCCAAGACTCTGACCTCCTTAAAAGACTGGAGCAGGTTGCTACCAGAGACAGACAGAGTAATGTCTATGTGGTGCATGATGAAAAGAGGCTCCTCCTGGGTCTGGTAAGGGAAGCAGGCCAAGTTGTCTGCTATGAACAGCAGCATGTTCACCTCTGTTTTCTGGAGGGAATGAAGTAAAGAAAACATCATTATAATGAACTGTCCAGGACCAATTTCAATTACACAAGAATATTATTCAGTATTTACTTTACA
This sequence comes from Rhadinocentrus ornatus, assembly GCA_037177495.1. Taxonomy (NCBI): domain Eukaryota; kingdom Metazoa; phylum Chordata; class Actinopteri; order Atheriniformes; family Melanotaeniidae; genus Rhadinocentrus; species Rhadinocentrus ornatus. The sequence goes on along the minus strand of JBAMHW010000021.1, from coordinate 13,321,351 downwards.
AATACATGAAACGAAAAAGCTCTTTTCTATGTACAAATGTCAATTTAAAGAAGAAGAGTGAACTTACAGAGCTGTCATCAAACAAGTTGAGCAGGGAGATGAGGAAAGCCCGTCTATGTTGTCGGTTCCCACGGACCATGGTGTAGAGATGAGAGCAGAGAGCTGCGTCTGAGTCATCATGACGGAAACCACGGATCACTGCCCTTTTGGATCCATTTATGGCCTGTTGCACCTGATAGGACATCTTCAAACCTGCAACAGCCTTCATCTTTGAATACAGAGAGTTTAATTACTCTTCCAGTATGCAGATTACATAATATTTATTTTACCTTTCAAGTTGTTTTTTTTTTAACCTATGAGAATATCTAAGCACCTCATCAAACAGCCAAAGTTCATTTAAACCATCATGTGATATTTATTAACAAGCAGCTACTCACATGGATGAAGCCGGAGTATTTCTTATCAATCTCCACTAGTTGTTGGTCTGCCTTGTTCTTCATGGTTGGCTCTGGATCTGTTCCCATGGCAATCAAGTAAGGGACACACTATATACAAAAGAGCAAAATCTCTTTCAGATCTTGTTTATAAAACAAAAAGGATGTTTTGGGTGATCTAAGACTGAGAACACACCTGTACGGGATGGATGAGGCCCTGGCTGAGAGTCAATATGATGACATTTAGGGCAAAATGCCGAACAGAGGACTGTGAGTGAAAGAAGGACTCCAGCACCTGCTTCAAATAAATCTGCATTATGGAGCTGCTCATGCCTGAAGAGATGTCTCCCATTTCTTTCAGATCCTCCTGCTTGGCTTGGTTCTTCCCTGAATAGACCAGAACATCAGCCTGATCAGTTTACAGTATCTGACTCACAAGGTCAATGAACATTTAAGCTAATAATCATGCAGAAACAGAACAAATCAGATTAATTTATTCAGCTCACATTCACGATCAGCCTCTTGCATTCGAGAGTCCTCTTCCTGCAGGTAGGTCTGCAGGTTTTTGAGCACCTGGATCTTCAGATTGACCACACTGTTCTCATCTGACATGATGCTGTTATACAGAACCTTCACCTCCTGCACAAACATGAGCTCTGGGTGCATGATGAACTGGAACCCTTTACAAAGTGGAAAGCATTTTATTACGGCAGTCATTAATGGAACTAAATAAAAAATGAGCTGAAAACATGTGGATAACATTCAAATATGAATACAGGGATTATAAATTATGTGCATCTATGTGGGGTTATAATATACCTAAACCTGTGATGGCCTTAATCTGGACTTCTTCTTCCTCATGAGTGGTGAAATACAGCAAAAGATCCAAAACTTTGTCCTTTATGATAATCTAATAAACACACAAGAGGAGACGACTAAATCCACCAAAATGCCTTTGTAGTACTTCTGAAAAGAACACTTAAGCAAAAGGATGAAGATTACCTTGTTAGGACCCTTGAACTCTTCTTGGTCGAAATCAAAGTGTCGACACAGAGCCCCAACAGTGAATAACGAGCGCAGCAGAGTAGGTTTGTTTGCTGCCAGAGTGGAGTTACCAGGGTCTTCCTGGTGCTGTGTCTTAAGCTTAGCCAGCGCGCCTGTAAAATAAAATAGATATCAAGTTCAAATTTAATTAAAACAGCTGCTGCTTTATAGTAATTAAATCTACATTTTTTTGTTTGAGATCCTATGAACTGTAACCAACAGGTTGAAAAATACACACCATTTAAAGGTTTAAATGTCAGGGCATGTTAGATTTGCCTTTAAAAATATATAAAAATGACCTTGTCTCAACACTGCTCTTACACACTGTAACGCAAAGTTAAAAAACATGCTATTGAGCAGATAAACTGTCTGAAATGATGTGTCTTTAATTATGATGGCTATACATAATCCTTACCATAATACCGATTGAAACAAGCCCAAACAAACTTGTAGTTGTGTGTGACCTTGTTCACAATAGCACCAAGACAACTCACGCAGTGTTGCACAACCTGAGAAGGAGAAACAACAAAGCATAAGAGGATTATTCTTGCAATGTTTTTGATTTTTCAGCGTCATATGTAAAATCTGTGAAGGAGGCTGACCGTCATGCCGTATTTGATGATAAGCTTCATCAGGTCTTCCTCTATGGTGGTGAGGAAAGTCTCACTTGGGTGCTCCATCAGAGGTACAACAAGTTCCAGGATCTTGGAAACGTTGCAAATCACGACGAAGTCATTCTGAGTCTGAAATGACAGCACAGAGACAGATGACAACTAAACTGTTCGGAACAAGTTTATTTTCATTTTTTGGTGTGTGATTGTGTCTAAAAGCTGCATTGTCATGTACCCGCCACTAGGTGGTCCTATTGCGTAACATAAAAGTAAAAACAATTTGCATTAAACATTTTTTAATATTAAACAAAAATAAGATATTACTTACATTGCACTTGGTGGTTAGGTAGGGCTGCATGGGCATGGCGTGTTTGACCATTAACTGTGCTCTGATTTTAGTAAACAGGTAGAGAGTAGTGATGCATGCTACCAGACGACCTGAGCTGACCCCTTTGTCCTCACAGTCTGAGTAACAAACAGACAATTAAAAAAAAAACTATTATCTCAGCAAAGAGATATCTAGCAGTAGAAATATATCTGTGTTTCTTTATCAAAATATTTCTGATACCTGCAAGAGACTCTTCATATTTTAGTATATGTTCCACCAAATTGTCCACCAACTGAACGCAAGCCTTTTTGGTGGGTTTGTACGAAGCATTCTCCTCTGACTTCAGCAACTACAAAATCACAGCCATATAGCGGTTACATATGAAGTTGGGCAAAGCTACACAAAAAAAGCTGCTGAAGGGTCAAAATTTTAACAACTCACGTTTTGCAGAAGCTGCTCAAACCAGTCATAACCAGAATCTTTACATGCTAACACCTGGAATAAAGTCAAAATATGAGCCAGATTACGATATTTGACAACATCAAAATGCGGAACGTTTCTTATTTAAACGAAGGAAATTTTGCTTTAACGAGCTCTCACCACATCTGTGATGTTCAGTATCTTTCTGGTCATGGCTTCTTTGTCATGGCTGGGTGTTGGGGAAAACCAGAGCTTTTGGAAAGTCTCATTCACCAGTTTCTGAAAAGAAAAAGATGCTTAAATTACAATTATAAACTGTGCATTAAAAAGTAAAAAATAACACTTGATAACACGCAAAATACACATTTGCAAATGAAAATAACCCAAACCTTGATCCCTTCCTCATCATTGACCCTCCTGATCATCTTGACACACATCTCAGTGACCTTGTGGAAGTCTGGGTGCTCCAGGCAGATGTCCCTCAGAATCTTAATAACTCTTTTTCTTACACTGATACCTGTGTCCTGTGTAAAGATGTTGAGACCATTACATATAAACTTAGGATAAATTTCTTTTTTTACCCTGAAACTCTGCATATTATAAACAATTTGGTGGAGATGTGGGTGTCACAACTGGAAAATAAACACATCTGTGGTAGGCAGGCAGTTAAGAATAAAGTAAGGAACATATTTCTCCACTCATGACATTGAACTGTCAAACTAGTGACATTCTCTGATATTTAGGTGGCACCGCTGGAAAAAGCTTTAACCCCAGTTAAAATTTTGCACTTAAATTGAACTTTCTGTTCATAATTTGCAAAAGTCAATACAAACTTTGACTTCAGACTTTGTTACAATGAATGTTTCCCTTTATTTCCCACAAACCTGTTATAAGATACTGGCAACAATATCCTAAAGGAATATAGTAATGGAGGAGGTAAGAAAGAGTTTAAGAAATTACCAATATCCTTTCAATGAGCATGTCATAGTACTGCTCAATCAGCTCAGGTCGACTTAGCACAAAGCGGCCGAGGAGCTCCACAGCAGCCTCTCGTACACTGGTGGAGTTGTCCATGAGGCGACAATGAACCCCACGCTGCATATCCAACTGGAAAATAAAAACAAGGGGTGAAACAAACAGACATTTTGGTCTTTTGTATGAACAGAACTCCAGCCATCATTCCCATGACGACAAAAGAAAAGCTGCAATGTCTTCATAATTATGATTTTTTTTTTAAGATGTTACAAACGTAAGCTATGTTGTAAGAATGGATCCATATAAACATAAAATCTATATTTGTGAATATGAGTGAAATAGTGGTCAGGAAATGTGAAACTGCTCTGGTGCTGACAACAAAATCAGACAAAAATTATCAATGGAAATCAAATTTATTAACCCATGGAGGTCTGGATTTGGAGTCACGCTCCAAGTTTAAGAAGAAAAACCCACTACAGGCTGATCCAACTTTGATGTAATGTCCCCTAAAACAAGTCAAAATGAGGCTCAGTAGTGTGTGTGGCCTTCACGTGCTTGTATGACCTCCCTACAATGCCTGGGCATGCTCCTGATGAGGTGGCTGAGGTGACAGACCTGGACTAAAGCATCCTCCAACTCCTGGACAGTCTGTGGTGCAACGTGGTGTTGGTGGATGGAGCGAGACACGATGTCCCAGATGTGCTCACTTGGATTCCGGTCTGGGAAACGGGTGGGCCAGTCCATAGCATCAATGCCTTTGTCTTGCAGGAACTGCTGACACACTCCAGCCACACGAGGTCTAGCATTGTCTTGCATTAGGAGGAACCCAGGACCAACCGCACCAGCATATGGTCTCACAAGGGGCCTGAGGATCTCATCTCGGTACCTAGTGGCAGTCAGGCTACCTCTGGCGAGCACATGGAGGGCTGTGCGGCCCCCCAAAGAAATGCCACCCCACACCATTACTGACCCACTGTAAACCGGTCATGTTGGAGGATGTTGCAGGCAGCAGAAAGTTCTCCACAGCGTCTCCAGACTATGTCACATGTGCTCAGTGTGAACCTGCTTTCATCTGTGAAGAGCACAGGGCACCAGTGACCAATTTGCCAATCTTGGTGTTCTCTGGCAAATGCCAAACGTTCTGCACGATGTTGGACTGTAAGCACAACCCCCACCTGTGGACGTTGGGCCCTCATATCACCCTCATTGAGTCTGTTTCTGACTTTTTGAGTAGACACATGCACATTTGTGCCCTGCTGGAGGACATTTTGCAGGGCTCCGTCAGTGCTCCTCCTGTTCCTCCTTCCACAAAGGTGGAGGTAATGTTCCTGCTGCTGGGTTGTTGTCCTCCTACGGCCTCCCCCACATCTCCTGATGTATTGGCCTGTCTCCTGGTAGCGCCTCCATGCTCTGAACATTACGCTGACAGACACAGCCAACCTTCTTGCCAGAGCTCGCATTGATGTGCCATCCTGGATGAGCTGCACTACCTGAGCCACTTGTGTGGGTTGTAGACTCCGTCTCATGC
>JBAMHW010000021.1:13297486-13315911 GCA_037177495.1 Rhadinocentrus ornatus | reverse complement strand
CGCCAGCATTCAAAAGTGACCAAAACATCAGCCAGAAAGCATAGGAACTGAGAAGTGGTCTGTGGTCACCACCTGCAAAACCACTCCTTTATTGTGGGTGTCTTGCTAATTGCCTTTAATTTCCACATTGTGTATAAGCATCCAGGTAAAAATGTAAATAATGAAACAATGTGGGAAACAATAAAAAACAGATGTACAGTGGTGCATGAAGAACAGAAAAACAACAAGGGAAATCAAATGCTATAAGCCTGGCTGCAAACTGTGTCATTTGATAAGGCTAAACTATGTTTGCCTTAAATAAATTATATATTTATAAAAGTTTTAAACTGTGATTTATTTATTTTTTCTGAGTTGGGGGGGGTTAGTGGACCCTGCACTGGGTGACCCAGATTCTGAATGTGCTTAAGAGTCAAATAAATAAATCGCATGCAAGACACTGATGACTGAAAAATGCAGCTAAAACTGCTGTCTGTGTAGCTTTGGTGCAGCAGAGCCAAATCAGAATGACTTACCCGAGCCAGAATACTTGGATCTACAGCCACGACTTCAGAAAGACATTTCATAGCTTTAGTTCGGACTGCAATGGCACTCTCACCTAGCACTCTCAGAATCTATAGTAAAAAGATAAAAAAAACAGGAAAAAAAATGTCACAGCCGAAGTCATGCAATATCTAACGCATCTGCATATAAAATTTCTTACCTGTGACAAATAAATATCAAAGCTCTGTGCAAACGGCCTCATAGAAGCCAGATATCTGACAATCAGACAGGAGTCCTCATAATCGACTGCATCAGAGTTCATCCTGAAAGAAAACAAATAAGGAAATTTAAATACCACAATGGGATAATAAGCAAACCTGTGCATGAATATGGTCCAGTTATTCAAAGTGAAGCAATTCTTACTTAGCTGAACTGAAATTTGATGGTAAAGTCTTGACGACCTTGCGGAGGAATTTCTTTTGAGCCTCGGCCCTCTGCATAATCTCCCCACTTGAGTCAATATCCTTTGAGTGATGACGACCTTTAATGTCCTCATCGTTTTCATTTTGAGACTTGATCGCCTTTTCTGCCTCAGTTGTACTGTCCCTGAACCACTGGGCAATATAAAAGTTCCTGGCAAACTGGATGAAACAAATGAATTCATATGTGATCACAGTTTTTTAATAACTCGAGGCATAATACTGAGCATATTACCAACGCAACCATGTTTAACAACAGCTATAGCTAAAAATCTGTGCGTTAAGATATCTGAGATCCAGAGCATCTTCAAGTGACAAGTTACATTTTAGTCTCATAATACTTAGATATAGTTTAGAAAAATTAAATCCTTACCACTAAAGCTGGATCTGTATCAATGTTTTCATCTAAAAAGTTGACCAAAGCCTTCTGGAGTTGCTGTATTTCATTACGGCCTGAAGTCTGTAAGGTCACAAAGAGCATATCAAAAAGCAGTTCAGACAATTTCTTCATGAGTTAAACTGATTTTGTTGTTTAATTCACCTCTTCCAAGATGCGATCGATAGTTCTTTGGTCCATCTTGTTAGAGACAGCATCTTTCCGCAGGCGAGAGGCGACGGTCCCGAGGTAGTCCAAGGATGCCACTCTGAGAGCCATTTCTGTCTGCTTATTACTAAACTGGTGCACCTGCACCACAAAAAACATAGTGGAGAAATGTCATAATGACAACGAATTAACTACTGGATAGATGATTTGTGATGATACCTTTAAAATTATAATGCTACTCACCAGGAGTCGGCCCAGTAAACTGAGCAGTAGTTCAGCTGCAGGCCACTCAGGCCTGTTGACTGCAGACAGCAAATCATGAACAAAGTTCTCAAACAGGGGTCTGTAGTCCTCCTCTCCTTGTTTACTGCCACACCTGAAACATACAGAATTCAATATTTTATTGAAGCATGTTTTCTTTAAACACAGAAACAGTAAATATTGCAGCATATCCCACAGAAGTAACATATTTACTGTGTAAAGATGGCCAGAGTCACAATGAACAGATTAAGACTAAGACCAGACATACATGTAATGGTCTGTAGTGAAAGAAGATATAAGACTTACTTCTTCAGAAACACTGACAGGAAGTTCTGAGCCGTCCTCATGGCAGTTTCATAAGAGTTTGTGATGAGTGCATCTCTGTCCACCTTATAAAAGGTAAACAAGTGTGTAAAACCATTTCTGAATCTGATTTTCTTATCTGATGAATAAAAATAAGCTAATTAATTTGTGACTACCTTCTTGTTATGTTCATCATCTGTTTCTTTCTCAGATGGAAAGTGAACCACACACTGAATTAGCTGAAGAACAAGTGCTGAAACCATCTGGATATACATAGGCTCTCCATCTGTATCACTGCTGTTTAGCCTGGGGAGTAAGAGGAATTAGTACTCTTAGGTTCTTTGAGCAGCAAAGGGGACTTACATAATAAATTAAACTTATTTATTCAAAATGTGTACATGTCACATTCATTCATTCAGTGTCTGTACCGCTAAATCTATTATGGGTCGCGGGTAAGCTGGAGCCTATCCCAGTATTTTATCAGGTGAGAGGCAGGGTACACCCTGGACAGGTCACCAGTCCATCGCAGGGCCAACACAGGTAATACAAACAACCATTCACACACGCACTCACTCCTAGGGAGAATTTATAGTGACCAATTAACCTAACATACATGTCTTTGGACGGTGGGAGGAAGCTGGAGAACCTTAAAGTGAACATCTAACAATTACCTAAAATTCCTGAGGTTTCGTTTACTTGTAGGCAGTTTAGCCAGGGAGGTAAAAATCTCCTCAAGGACAAGCTGCCTGTGCTTCTTGTAACGACAAAAAACCTAAAGAAGAATCAACATGAATCAGCACAGATGTCATCATATTATTTTAAATGTAATTAGAGCAGGATGAAATCTACGTGCCAGGGCTGACTTACAGCTGTCACTAACGTGATGGCACATAACTGCAGTTCACTGACATTCTCCACAAAAAAGGGTGTAATCCCAAGGTTGGACACCTAAAACGGGGGTAACCAGAGAATTCAGGTTATAATACAGCTCACCATTAAAAGGTGACATGAGGACAAGAGCTGGAGCGTTATTAAAATTCAAAACCACACCTGGAGAACTGTGGTATCAGTTAGCAGCTGGATTTCCAGCAGCTCAGAGATGTTGCTGATAATGTCACATACTTTGTTGTAGAGACTGACAACCACCTTCTGTTTGTGGGTGGAAGACTTTGCTCTCTTGGACTTTGAAGTATGTGTACCACCTGTGTGAGAAAGATAAACAGGACATGAGACTGAAAGAAACTCTTGATGGAGTGAAACAAAAAGTATAAATGTCTAGATTCAACTTCAGGGTCTCACTAAGGTAAAAATATCTACTAAAAAGTAAACTGTCATATCTTGAGTCATTTTGAAACATCAGGTGGGCTTAAAAAGTGTCTGAGAATTCAAGGTTTGGCTTTTGTTGTTTTCATGCTTAACAATTAAATGTGTGCCTGACTTGTCTACATTTTCTCAGCCACAAGCAAGACACTCTAAATGTTTAATTTTTGCTGCAAGTCTGAACACTCTGACACAGAAACTGAAGAACAAGTAGATCCCTTTTATTTGAAAGTGCAATACCACAGCAGCAGGAAAACTGTTACTGTTAGCACACTGCACAGTTTAAATAGCTAACATTGGCATTAACTTAGATCATAATATAATAATCAGACATTGTGGAAACTTAAAGATCTGAAACCAATAAAAGAATTCTGGGTTTGGGCATTTCTCTTTTAATCATCTCACTAAATGGTCACAATACAAGTAAGAAAACATTTCTTATCCTTTGGTTTCAGTTCCAATTCACACATGAATGGTTAAATTGTGTGCATTAGTGAGAGGTCTGTGCTTAAAATCACACAATAGAAAGAACAGAATAATGCTGTGGCTGACCTCCATGGCGATCCACTCTGTAGGAAGAGTCATACTGAGGATACAAAGTATTTTGAAGGTGAAACTTGGTGAACTGCAACACCCTCTCAATTACATCCTCTATATAAACTGCCTTCGGCATGCGGGGAGATGTCATTATGTTCAGTGCAGTCAAGCAGGCATCGGCAGACTTAGTCACACGCTCCATTATGAGGTCACGCCACAAACGCTCCTCGTCCATGGCATCATTATCCTACAATTTCATTAAAAAAATAAACAAATTGAATAAACTTCTTTCATTGCTTGAACTTTCAGAGTACCAACATTATCAAGCTGATAACTTACATGGCTCATCATGGTGGAAAGTTTGACACTGTCCTGAATGTTCTTTTCCATTATATTCAAAACTTTCACCAGTTTACTGGATGAAAACTGTGGGCAAAAAACAACAATGCAGCCATGAACTGGTGGTTTTCACAAAGACTGGAAATCAGCTGTGAGGCAATAAAAAGACCTTGACTTACCTTGTTAAAGACACCCATAGCCTTAATCTTGGTAGAATCACTGCCTAGTTCACTCAGCTGCTGCTTTCCAAGCAATAGTTCTTGAGGAATCTCATCATCGTCATCTGTTTGAGAGAAAAGAGAACTCTTCCTAACAACACTCCACCACATGCATTGAGATTAAAGGCATTGCAACACTCCATGTTTACCTGCAGCAGTGAGGTCCACGTCCTCAAGGTTCTCAAGGATGCCGTCCATATTGGATGAAAATCTCTTAAATGTAGATGAGTCAATCTTTTCTATTAAATAAATGTAAAACAACTTGATTAATTAAAAATAGGCAGGTTTTACAGTGTCTTTTAAATTCAAGCTACATGCAAGAAGTCAAATTGTTACCCTCTAGTGTCATGGAACTGTATGCCATCTTGTTTTTCTGTTTCTCCTTCTTCTTCATTTTTCTGGCATCTGAATTAAAAAAAAAAGTTTTTATTTTAACCTTTCATCTCATTTTAGACTTGACATACAAAACCTTAATGGCTTCAATAAACTGCTAAACTGACATAACTCAATCTTATTTTCCATATATTTAGCTTTTTTTATTCCTTTGTTCCCATATTACCTGTATCGGTTTTTGTTTGTTTTTTTAGTTTGTGTGTGTTTATTTTGGGGGGTGTTCCAGTGTATATGTATGTATCTTAAAATCTTTGAAAAAGTAATAAAGATATTGGTGGGAAAAAAAATTGACATCATTCAGCTATCCAAAAATTTATTTTCCAAAATGCTTCCTTTGGTCATATCTGAAGTTGTGATAGAAAGAGCCCCAAATATGTGTGAAATATTTGAAATTCACCTAAAAAAAATGAAAAAATAATACCAAAGTCCCTACAGTATTAACACTTTTAAACATTATACTGCTAGATCAGTCCATTTTATGATGTTAAAAGCATTTCTGTTGAGTGAAACATACCAACAGTGGTTGGGGAAGGCTGAAAATGGCTTTTCTATATGTTTAAGGACAATGTGCCATTGTTGTTATAAAGAAATCTGATCAGTTACTTATTCAGTTATAAGTTTACTAAGATGCTCTCTTCACTGTCATTTCTGAGCTATTTGCTATGTGTGTGTATTAAGAAATAAAACTTCAGCAAGGCCACTGTAGACACAATCAGAGGTTTTTCTTTTTCATTCATCAAACTCATTTAAAAAAATAAAATAAAATTGCGAGGGAATGGACGCTACATCCCTCATGGATGTAGATATGGGATGGATTTTCACAGAGCAGTGGTCTCTTCATCATTTGCCTGAAGGCATGATTAGATGTGCCTTCAGCCAGGACACATAAGGGCAAGATTTTTTTGCTATATCCTCTCCTTTTGGATTTTCTCAAACTGGGGATCTCAAGATCATTTCAGGGGGTCACCAAATCATTGTAAAAAGATTCAAATAAATTTGGGATTTTAATTAGTGCTCTCAAAATTAACACATAGGCCTGTTGCGATAACAAATTTTGCTGTAATAAATTGTCTCAGAAATGATAGCAATAAGCAATAATCCTGCGCAAAGCGATAATGTTGTCATTTTGAGACCATTTTCAACTAATATAATGATAATGCCATAATAATGCAAGTACACCGTTTCAAAGATCAATACACATTCATCTCTAAAGAATATTTTACACTGGAACTGGAAGATGTTTTAAATAACAAAACAATAAATAGAACAGACTCAGTCTCATTACCAATGAATGAAAATAAAAAACACCAAAAACAACAAGTATGATGGATAATACTTTGTTCAAATATACAAATAATCTTTGTTCTGTAAACAAAACTGCCCTTCAAAAAATATATTTAAAAAAATATTAAACGTGGGGCTCAGACAGGAAAACCAGCAAAACTGCCAGTTAGTACCATTGTATTAAAAAAAATAAAAAAATAAAAAATACACTGTGCATATTTGCTGTTTGTGAAGCGGAAATGTCTCCCCTCATCGCTGCGTGTAACCCGACACTGCACTTTTTACACATATGCCGGGACACCGACCCAAAAGTAATGCGGCCCACTGGGAATCCTCCCGAAACTCTCGATTAGCCTGCATTGCTCTTGATGTGTATTTTGTTATTTACGGTAGTATATCGGCTGACTCTATTTGTGTAATGTGCCTACGCATTACGGGGGTTATTATGGTTATTATGTAGGCTACATGTGTGTGTTCTGCCTACAATGTGGGGAGCAGCGATACAATAAATGAGAAAGTGCTCGCAGCTTTTTTTTTCCATTTGACTTATTTACATGATTCAGCATGAGAATCGGAGGTTTAGCGCAACAGCGTGAGAAGCCACTCAAATGCGCGAGTCTCACAGCCGATGCGTGAGAGTTGACAGACCTGTAACACAAATGCATCATACCGGCTCGCACAGGTGCTTCACCACGGTCTCGTGCTGCAACATGCTGCTGTCAAGTAGGACACTAGACTAGAGAGATCACTTCGCAAGAAACAAGAGCGTTCAGTCGAGATACTCCATAGTGAAACCTGTTGTCATACACAGTCTATGGTAAAGTAAGATAGAAAAAAAAAAACTAATGCAAATTATCGCGGCTGGAAAACTTAGCGTCGGCTTACCGTGCAATTAATTGACTTATTGCGACAGGCCTTTTAACACATTAATGCAAATAGAGTAATCTGTGAAATTAACGTGTTAAATTTTTTATGCATTGATAATTAAACAACAAATTCCTCATGCCATAATAAAAAATCAAAATTAGGCATTATCCCTGCGAGAGAAGCTGATTTTGGGGGGGGTGTTGCAAACACCAAAGTATGTTATCTTGGGGATCGTGGCTCAAAAAGTTTGGGAACCACTGCTTTAGGGAACACACGTTATATGCATGACATTTCTCTTTCCTGCCTGGCTGCAGTGTGTGCAGGTGGAGACTGATGCATCTGCATATAAATGTGGAATGCTCATTTTAGACATGTGTATAATGAAAGAAAGAAACCACAAGTTAACGTCTCCCTTATAGCTATTATTCATTCTAATTTTTCTTCTTCTTGGATCTCGCAAGAGTTTTGATGCTGATCTAGCTTGCTGACCTTGAAGCTACTTCACTGTAAAATTGTTTTTTTTTAAGATATACATAAGTTTACTGTAGTGTACATGAAGCACAGTTAAAAAAAATCTAAGATAGCATAGCAAGAAATGTTTGGGTTTTTTTAAAGTAAGTTGAAGCAAAAAAGTCTCACAGTCGTTTAGGCTTTGTGGGGGAGAGCCCTCATCTGAATCATCATGGTCTCGATGACGACCACCTGTACCCCGACGAGAGTTAAAACCTCCACTTCTGTGGTGATCCCTAGATCCTCTCCTCTCTTCATACTTCCATGTCTTGTCATGGTTTTTCTTGTACCTTTTCCTTGCAGCTAAAACAGTCAAAACAAAAAATCAAACAAATTTTCACTTTTTATACCAGAAATATCTAAATCAATTCAAATATTGTTCTGTCAACAATTCTGATGGGTAGGAACAATGTGATTTAAAGACTAAATACTTACACTCATTGTCAGAGTCAGACTCCTCCTCCTTATCATCGTCATCATCAGCCTTGTCTGAGTCCACCGCAACATATTTGGATCTCTTACTAATCATACTGTGCCTTCGCTTATTTGCCCTCTCAAAATATGTCTCTGTAAATATAGGAGAAAAAGCTTTTTGAGCACAGGATAAACCACACATTAAAATACAGAGAAACTTAGAAGTCCAGTGCAGTACTGAAGGATTATTAATATTAGATTCAACGGGTCCTATTCATTAACATTTTCCAAAGTTTTTCCTTAACTTGTTTTTAAGAAAGGTCCTAAGAGAAGTCTACAGTACCTGAAACTGATATTTTTATGAAACCATAAAAGTGCATGATGGATATTCCTAATTAGGACAGTTGGGCCATAAAAAAGTGAGATTGCAAGGCCGTGTGAATGCATAACAATCAGAAAGAAACAGAGAAAAAAAATTCAAAGAAAGAAAAATGACCAACATATAAATCTAATTGCAGTGGAATAAATCTCCGTACTGCTCACTATGTTAGACACATGCTCATGTTTCTTTTTGAAAAACTGAAAGGACCATTTTGTTGACAATTAATAATTTAAAGGGACAATAAAATGATCTCTAGCCCCGTGTTAAGCAGCCGGTCCGGCCGCGCGTTCATGTATGTTCATTTTAATCGCCGCCTCCTTCCTTCTCTCGGAGCCCTCGGTCCTCCCTCCCTATAAAAGGCTTTAGCCAGCAAGCAATGGCAGCGCGTATTTTTGAACCAAAATGGCAGAGAGCGTAACGAAAAAAGGCGACCAGGAATCAACATTACTTCGAAAAAGACAATGGTCGTTGGTGAAGAAGTTGTTAAATAGAGAAAGGGACATAACTAGGATTAACATTGGCCTTGTATTTCCAAAGAGGAGAGCACTGCAAGAGCTAAAGAGGCTACAATCTGACTCGAAGCTAGCTCTTCTCCTGGACAGTAAGTAGCAACATAAATGTTATAAGTTACTTCAACATGTTTCACAAAAGGATGATATTGTTTTGCTCAGTGTGTTTGCAATTTCGCTTGCGAAAAAGACAAGTGGAAGTAGAGGGAGGTGTGGCTCATTACACACTTTGTTTCGGTCTACAGGCAGCGCAAACCGTGCAGTAAAACGATTTAGCTTTTTGCCCCTTTAAAAAAATAAATAAATAAAAAGGCTACAACAACATTATAATTTCCCTTCCAGGAATTCATCCATTTAATTTAATTTTGGACAAAGAGACCAAGTTGCTGAAATTTGTGATTACTGAAAGAGTTGAAACCAATGACCCATTAGTCTCCAGAAATCAAAGGCCATATTCAGAGTTGTTTTGCTGTATTGCATCTCCTGGAAAGCAGAAGGCAGCTACAGTATGCGAGTCACACGAGTTGTGCATTCATGGAGCTGTGGACCTGATCTAAAGAAGGTGGCATCATGTCCACAGTCTGCTGCATTAGTTTTGTTAAACAGCAGCACAGATTACAATTTACAAATCGAGTTCTGTGGTTTTAATGTGACTTTTCTTCTTAAGGCCCGCTGAATCCAAAGACAGTAGCTAAACTGAAATTAAGACTGCACATTTAGATCCAGTTTTATCTCCATTTTTAACGACAACTAAAGTCTCAGAATTGGCATAATTTAACAGAGAAATATATCAGCGTAGAAGAAAAGAGTCAATGAAAGAGAAATGTTATTTTAAATCAACACACTGATTTATTGCTCTCACAAATATAGACTATTAAAAAGTAACTCATACCTCTTGCTGATTTGTCAGAGGACCGGTTCTTGTATCTGGAGCTGTGTGCATTCCTGCTTTCCTTAATGATTCTTTTTACATCCTCAACGCCGAGTTTCTGAAGCATTACAACAGGTTTGGCTCTTTTGTTTAAGTTCTTGATCAATGACACTCTCTCCAACCTTACGAGTGGTTCACTCCAGCTCTGTAACAGTTTACTTTTGAGCTGGAGATCTTTATTTGCTCCATCTTGTTTCAATTTAGGAATCACAAAGTTCTTAAGACTTCCTGACTTGCCACCCAGCAGGTATGAAGGGAACTCGCTAAGTTTGGTTTCAGAGGCCTGCTGTTTGTTTCCAGCAAAGCAGCTAATGCTACAAAACCCGCTCGTTCTGTGTTCCTTATTCTGGGAGGTTTGAAGGCTGGAACTGCCTGTTCTCTGTCGACCATTGATGTCAGCTGATTTTCTGCTTCCATCTTGCTTCATTTTAGGACCGTCAGCTTTAGTGTGCCGGTCAGGTGAGTCTCCTTTGCAATTTTCTCTGGACAATGTCTTCTGCTTCCTATTCCTATCTCTGTCTTTATCTATTTCCCTGTCTTTGACTTTCTTCCTGTCTTTGTCTCTGTCCATCTCTTTCTCTCTGCCTTTGTCTCTTTCTCTGTCTTTGTCCCTGACTTTTTCTCTTTCCCTGTCCTCTTCTTTATCTCTATCGTCTTTGTCTCTTTTCCTGCCTTTTTCTCTGTCTCTGTCCCCATCCTTGTCTCTCTCCCTACCCTTTTCTCTGTTTTTTTCAGAGTCCTTGTCTCTCTCCTTGCCTTTTTCTTTGTCTTTTTCACCGTCCATGTCTCTCTCTCTGCCTTTGTCCCTGCCCTTTTCTCTGTCTTTGATAGTGTCTTTGTCTCTTTCCCTGCCCTTTTCTCTGTCTTTGATAGTGTCTTTGTCTCTTTCCCTGCCTTTTTCTCTGTCTTTCTCAGTGTCTTTGTCTCTCACCCTGTCTTTGTCTCTGGTTTTGTTTTTATCTCTGAGTTTGGCCGTGTCTCCATTACTGTCCCTCTGTCTTTCTCTGTCCCTAACCCTTTCTAAATCCCTGCTTTTGGCTTCTTCGTGTATGGAGTTCTTGTCCGCCTTGCTAACGGTTTTTGGAGTCTCTGGTCTGGGAGCATGGGATCTGCGACTGTTGTTATTTTCCTCTTTGTGGTGCAGGTCCGAATGCTTGTCATGTTTCTGTCGCGTTATGTCTGGCCGTCTGTCATCTGGGTTTCCCTTGTCACTGTCACTTTTGCTGTCATGTTTCTGTTTTGATTCACGCCGGCTTTCCTGCTTCTGGGTTTCTAGTTGTGCATCCAAGCCAGACTTCTGAGGAGTGTCAGGAAGCTGTTTTTTTATCCCAGCTTGGTTCTCAACATTTTTATTGAGCTTTCCATCAGCATTTTTCTTGAGACGACGTATGTGATCTTCACACAATGGCTGTGGTTCCAAGATGACTACAGGCTGTCCAATCACTCTGCCAGCTCGTTGCAGATCAATACTGACCATCAAGGCAGGCCGACTGGCACCGTTACTTGTAGTGCTCGACTTCTTGGGTGTCAGCTTGCTGATGCTGTTGCCGGTGTTTACAACGGGCCCCTCACTTCCCTCAATTCCAGGTTCCTGAGGAAACGTGTCTTGTTTTCGTTTTTTCAGTGGCTTGTCTGCAATAAAAGACACTATAAGTTAGCCTTTTGTGAACAACCTCAAGCCATGAAAAAAAGATAAAGAAAGAAGGTACAGGGCAAAACCATAAACATAAAAATTCACCTTTATCCTGGACTTCTTTAAAGCACCGCTCTCTCTCACTGGCTGATTCGCGTTCTATTCTCTCAATTTCTGCAACTGCATCTATTTCAGAATCATCAAACACAACCCCACCAATGATCCCTGTCTCCTTGGAATTTGGCTGCACAGCAACCTGCTGAAAATTTGCCTGCTCCTCAGTCTCAAACTTGTGTGAAAGGTCCTGGGGAGTATTTGACAGCTGATTATTATTACTGTTTATCATAACTGGTTCAGGGTCTGAGTCCATATGTGACAAAGGCGGATGTTCTTCTGACTGATTCTCATCTGTAATCTTCACTCTGGACAGTTTTATAGTCAGCTTAGTTGAGTCCTTTGATGGAGAACTGACTATGTCATACAAGGCATTTTTTTCCATATGATCATTCTCTTCTTTACTCCTTCCCCTCTGCTTCTTTTTTCGGTCAGTGGTGGAGAGGAGAAGATCAGGAGCTGCACCTTGTGGCACATCAGGTGAAGGTGACTGCATGATAAGAGAAGGCCTGGACCCTGTAGAAACACAGATGCATCCGAGTACATTTGAGCATAAGAAGACAAGCTTTTGCAAAAGATAAATTTTACAAAAGTTGTTTTGTTTTCTTTGATCTTATACTAAATTAAGTGGAATTCATTTGTGGCTAAGCTATGGCAGCATACTTTTTGCAGTATCTTCACGTCCAGAAGGGGAACACACAGGCCGGGATGATTTAACGGAAAATGCAGCGGCCTTCACAGAAGATTCATTCTCCTGCGGGTACACAGAACATTTATTATTACTTTAAACAGACAGTTTCTGCTAAAGTGCAATTTAGTATAACTTGATTCTTAGCATTACCTCGTTTCCCAGTCTGTGAGCAACATTCATATAGTCTTCATCTAAGGCTAGTCTTGTATTATGATTAGATGAATTACTTGATAGCTGTGCAGAGACTTTGCTGTCATGGATATTTCTCACACCACTAGGAACTAAAACAAAGAGCAAAGTGAAATCTCCAGTTAATTTTGTTCTTCTTTGTATATATCACAAAATATGCTGTCAGAAGATACATCTTCGTTCAGCTTACCAATAATCAGCTGGTAAATTTTTTCGTCACCACTCGAGGATGTAGTAAAAAGGATCATGTGAAGCAGAAGTGTCAAACATACGACCTGGGGGCCAAAACCGGCCCACCAGAGGGTCCAGTCTGGCCCCACGGGATGGATTTGGTAAACGTGAAAATGATATAGAACAGTGATTCTCAAACTTTTTGAGCCACGACACCCCAAGATAACAAACGTTGGTCTTCGTGACCCCGCCCCAAAGAAAAGACTTAAGTGACTAATTGTGTGATGTATCAAATGGGTCATCCTGCAGCCATCCTCTAAATTTAAGGCTGAAAAACTGTTACAATCTTCATAAATAAGGAGGATAAAGTGGTTTTTGGTGGTTCACTGCTGTGACAAGGCACCATGCCCAAAGTCCGCTAAACTTTTGTAAAAATCCTAACTTTTAATAAGCTATATATTTTTTTAATTATCTGGCGACCCCCTGAAATTATCTCATGACCCCCATGGGGGTCCCAACCCCCAGTTTGAGAACCAATGACACAGAAGACAGTAACTATAATTTTTTAATAAGAGTAACTACAATTCCTTATTTGAGCGAAGTGAGATTGCATCGTTTTATGTGTAAACATAAAAACATCTATAATGCAGAAGGATAACTTGTTATATCTTTCTTACATAATAGATCTCATTGTCAGTGATTCAGTTTAGGGGGTCATGATTACTACACCGATGTGGAAATGTAAAGGTTTGTACATTTAAAATAACTTTCAAGTCTTGACAAGTTACTCAAATTCATCCATCCATCCATTTTCTATGCCGCTTAGTCTTATTCAGGGTCACGGGGAAGCTGGAGCGTATCCCCAGCCAGAGGCAGAGTACAACCTGGACAGGTCACTAGTCCATCGCAGGGCAGTTACTCGAATTATCATGTGAAATACTGTATTTTTTGTTCCAGATACTTGTAATTGAATATTTTTTGATTTTGTACAACCATTGTGATCTGGAAGTTTTAATGCACATGTAAATAAAAAACTGAGGCAAAACATTTTTAAAACTGTACGTACGTTTCTCAAGATCTTTTGCGAAAGCTTATGTTTCACAATAGTTGAGATTTACAGTACCAACTACAAGCATAACAGTGTAGGAAGATGTCACATAGCAAATCTGAATGAATGTCATTTAAGAGTAATTTATACTTTTACCTGTAGCTTTACTGTTCAGCCATGCAGTAATGAAGCAACTAAATACACTTTTTCTTGACTAAACTTACTCACCTTGCTGAGTCTGCTGATGATGGGAATAACTGGGTGGATTGTACTGAATGTAGTCTGCAGGACTCTGAGGGGTATAGGGACTAGGTATAGGACTGTTCTGCTGCGGTTCAAACTGAGTCGCCGAACCAGACTGCGGGGATGTAAAGCATCTGTGAAAGAGGAGAAAGCATTCTTAGTAGAAATGCAGAGGCCTCTACTTCTTCATTATCTGAATATAAGGTGGCACTTCTTTACCCAGAGGGACTTTGAGAGACAGTGGTTTGCTGATAGTTTAATCCGGGACTCCCATGAACCTGATTCTGAGAAATCTTAAACTGCTGTATCAATGGCTGCTGCAGTACACCTACGAGAAGAAAAAAAAGTAAAATAAATTATGAACTTGGTAAAATAACTGTATATTTGCAATTACAGCTATAATAATATGTAACAGCAGATTACAGCTGCTCATAATTGAAGCAGGTTTACCAGAACGAAAGTGAAAAGACAAATATGAAAATGTTTATGCCAATTAGTGAAGAATTAAAAGACACTACAGACTTTTGTCCAGTTTCATGTAAAAATGTGACATCGTTTTTGTGTCATCTACAAAAAGGCAGAAAGCAGAGCTCTTCTTGGCATCTTGGCATGTCTAGCTGTTAGAAGGACAGGCTGGGTCAGGCTAAAGGCAGCAACAGTCTTTACAGTGCCGACTTCTTTTCTCTAGAATTCTAAATTCTGATACCATATCATAAAACATGAAACATTATCTAATGAATCTGGCCACGAAGTTTATAAACATCATGCATATGAGGCTTTTCAAACTGGTTTTACAGTGTTTAAATACTTAGGTTTGTAATAACATGCAAATATAACAGGCAATTCTGACAACTTGGCCATGGGTACAATCTAATATTTGAAATAAGGTAAGGAAATTATCTTAAATAGGAATATTTTGATGCAATTTAGTAAGGAAAGCCTGAAGCTGCAAAGGCCAGAAAACCAGATATAGTTCAGTATTTTAGTAAAGAAAATAAAAATACAAAAAATATTTTTTTCCTTATAAAAACATTTAACAGTAACTAGTCGTTTTAGATAAACATTTCTCTGCCTTAACATGTCTATCATTAATATTTTTGTTGGTGAAAACCAAAAGTTCCATGCACCTGATGTCTTTTTCTTATTTTTTGCAAGAAAACTCACTGGTTTGAACGCGATGCTATTTACATGTGCTCTTTTCTTATCTTGAACATAACCTGCCCCAATAAAAACTCAGGCATCTTTCAGACTCCTGGTTTATGTATATGCTGTATACTATTAGCAAGAAAACTAATCATTGAATAATTAACAAATGACTCCAGTTTTGTTCTGCATGACAAGCTCAACAAACTTGGTAAGGGAAACTTTTCTAAAATATCCAGTTACTGAACCCAGCTGCTGCAGACCAACTGATCAAAAAAATTTATTAAATAATCCCAAATCCTAAATGTAATGTGTATTTATTTATTTATTTTTTCCATTTACATGGCTAAAGACAAATAACACTTTTTAGTGTTAATATCACACTTTATTATGTGATGAAAATCCTCGCTTATTACCACCCCAAACCTTGCATCGGGTTAGCATACTTTTGTCCCTGAAGATTCTGGGGTTCCTGGACAGTAAAGTTTGAAGAAGTATTGGCATGTCACCCTCAGGTTCATCATTTCCAAGGTTGTCCTTCAGCTCTCTGGAAAACACAAAAAAAGAACCACCCCCTGTTGTTTACAAGCAGTAGCTGTCCAATAGCCCCAATGTAAAGTCAAATTCTGACAAAACTCAGCACGTGTTGGCCAATCTGGCAAAGCTAAATCCAACCAGCAATGGCCACCTTCACTGCTGAAGAAAATCGATGATATACACCACCGCTGATGATAATCACTGTGTCATAACGATTATGTCTCTCCAATTCCAAAATATTTTTAGTCAGCACTCCTTGGAAAACATTCTGAAGTAATTACTTAAATGCTTTCCCTGTCCTAAAGTGCTACTGCATATGAGTGTGAAAAATAAGTGAGTGGTACTTACATGTGTTCAGTGGAGACTTGGTTGAGGCTATGTGCCAGCTGAGTCACCAGATTCTCGTCTCGACACACCAGCAGGCTGCTGACCTCTTCGGAGATTCTTCCATTGTACAGCAGACTCTTAGCAGTGGTGGCAGGAAGAGGAGAGGGCAAGGGCAGCTGGTTCAACACTGAAAGATCATTAAAAGATAAGTTAGGGTGAGTGGGAAAGAATGGGAAACATTCTACAGATAAATTATCATATAAAACCAGCTACAACAAAGAAACAAATGAAAGGTATGGGGGTAAGAATTTAAATAACAGATGTTTTGAAACCATACCACTTGTATGACATACATGAATCATAACTCAGAATTCATAAAGTATTTCTTTCTGCAATGTTTATACTTCATCTAAATCAGAATGTATATTTTGAATGACTCAGGAACACATGCCAAACATGACCACAAAATGATGTAATAATGTCATAAACATGCTGTTCATTATCTTTTCCAAAACATTTTGCACAAGATAACACCAAAGGTATCTGTTTAAGGCACACAATCTATTTCTGCAACATATCATGTATATGTAAATTAAACTATGGTCCATTGTTTTGATTCTTTAAGCCTACCAATCCAAAGACACACAAGCCGCTTCACTACTATTCAGGATGAAATTATCAGCAGTGATGACCTTTACAGTTAGTATTCAGTCTCTTGTATAACTACATGCCTGGTCAGTGTTGACCTACTTGGCAAGTAATCCTGATTCTTGTCATAATCTGGTCTCAATGTTAAGTGTTTAGGCTGTA
Source organism: Rhadinocentrus ornatus (assembly GCA_037177495.1). Classification (NCBI taxonomy): domain Eukaryota; kingdom Metazoa; phylum Chordata; class Actinopteri; order Atheriniformes; family Melanotaeniidae; genus Rhadinocentrus; species Rhadinocentrus ornatus. The sequence continues at coordinate 13,299,234 of JBAMHW010000021.1, read as the reverse complement.
TGAATAGTTTTAAAGGTAACAATGCTGCACTTACAGTCTGTTAGGCTAGCAATTCCAGCAAGAGTAGTGATGGGAACATGAGGCATATCACCATTCATGCTGAAGATTAGGTCAAAAGGTCGTGTCAATGCACAGGCAGCTCAAAAATCTCCAATCTCTCTCAATTCGTCACATCTCCAAAGTGCTGCAAAGACAGAGAAGTGGCAATTAAAAGTTCATTGTCAAAAGAGTTGGAAGCCATAATGTGCAACACTGTTGCTTTTAAGATTATCAATAAGAAGAAATGGTCAAATATATTCTAGATAAGTAAGGTATACCACGTCTGGGATGAAGAATCAAATCTGAGCCAGCTTATGAGTGATTGGATGCATTATTACTGTGTCATCATAACTTTATCCCTAACACAGACTGTTTATGCAGGCCCTACATCAAGCCTAGACATGTCTTTATCAGTTATTGATTGAATATTTCTGTGAGAAAGGCATCTTGTTCCCGGGACATCGTATAAGAATACACGCATCCATCATATGCTTTTCAGCTGTGAAATTTAAACTTGCTCAGAAATAAAGAGCGCTTTATAGGCACACGTAAAGAGAATAAACATCTGATCGTTTTGCAAATGCTGTATGCTTTGCATAACAATTAAACGCGGATAGTGTGACTAATCACGTCTAATCAAAATAAAGGAAAAAGTTGGGACAATTCAGTCTACATGCATCTCTGCAGTTCGAAGCTAAATGTCTAGGGTTTTAGTCTTAATTTTCGCGGCTAAAACAGATCAAATGTAATCCAAAGGCAATGCAATAACCCCATGATTAGTTAGCTAGTTATATCCCATTTTCTTCTTTTGTTGTCGTGTCAGTTAAGATTCCTGGGACTGTCCGAACCATTAACAGCAACATTAACTCATCTTGTCAATAACTGTGGCTGTATTATTGCTCTGTTATCATTTTGTCATGCTAGACCTATTCAATAGGAAAGACAAGCATAACGACGTCTAAGAAAGTAATTAAAATCAACTCGCGGTTAGCCGGCTAGCAACAACTGGAGATGTTGCTAACGTATGCTAGCTGGCTAGGCATAGCTTTATTTGTAACTTGCGTTAGCTAGCATCACCGAGCGTGCATTAAAGCCAGTTAGCCGTGGACTGCCCACTGTCCATTGCTCTTATTATCGTAAGAGCCGTGTGTAAGTTGCGATTTTCACCTCACACTTGCTGTGGCCTTCATCGACGCATCTCTAGCTCTCAAAGTGGACCTCGGACTTGCCTAAAGGAAGCGTAACCCCGACCCGACGCCAAGGAGGCAGGGGTACAAAGCTAAGACCCCATCACAAATTAGAATTACCCCTTTGGCTGATTCCGTTCACGTTTCCCTCCGCTGTCTGGTGTGTCTGATAATGCGGAAACGCTCAGGAAGGTAAACAATCTGTCTGAAAATAGGATGTTGCTGTTGAATGTAGCTTATTTACCTCTGGATGTGATGAGAAAGAGAAGTGGTTCTGGTGGAGGAGGAGGAGGAGGAGGAGGAGCAGCAGGAGTAGTATGGCAGCTGGAGCTGGAGAGGAGTCTCTCGCTCCCTCTGTTCAAACAGCTCCTCCGTGTTGTAGCTACACAACGGCAGTAATCCCCGAGAAGACTGAGATTTTCTTTTCCTCCTTTTTTCCCCAACATATCTGATGGCCACTTTCTTTGAATATTTCCATTTAAATCTGATTTGGGACAACTTTAACATATAACCATTTTAATA
>JBAMHW010000021.1:13281712-13297310 GCA_037177495.1 Rhadinocentrus ornatus | reverse complement strand
AGCTGGAGCCTATCCCAGCAGTGTTTCAGGTGAAGGCAGGGTACACCCTGGACAGGTCACCAGTCCATCGCAGGTGATTCCATCTAATTGAGATGAATTTATTTTTCTGAAGACTATTCTAATGGCAGAAAAAGACCCACAATCAACACCTGCAGATAGTTGCAGCAAAAATAAGGAAAGAAGACCCCTTATTTAGTGATGCCCACAGGACTCAGACTTAATGTAGTTATTGCTGTGTTTTGGCAAACTGTTGCTTTGTTCATTTGTTTAAAAAAGAAGGCTCCCATACCTTTTGTGTACATAATGTGGACTTGAATATCTTTGGAAAATGAGTTTACTGTTTACTCAAAAGTTGCTCTTAACTACTATATTATTAACTATTATATTAGATGATTTTCTAATTACCAGATTTTCACTTTAGTAAAAATCTGTCCTAAACTTTTGGGACAGGTCACGCAGACTTTCATCACAGAAAACACATGAAGAGTCAGACAATCAGCTGACTGACTAGCTAAGAACACAACAAAATTTTGCCTACAGCTACATAACTATTGCTCTTTGTTTTAGATTTTCTTATGTCCTCCAAACTAATAATGGATGTTGCAAATTAGGTACATGTTGGCTATTAAAGCACTGCCATATTATCTTATAGCCCATCATGTAACATCCAACAATGCTGTAATGTAGTTTCAGTTTTTTAAAAAAAAGGCGTGATCTCCCTCTTGTGGACAAGAAAAACTGTTTCTTAAAAACTTCTTTTTCTTATTGTCTTTTTTACTCGTTTAGTTTGACATTTATTATTATTATTATTATTATTATTATTATTATTATTATTATTATTATTATTATTAGTATTATTAGTATTAGTATTAGTATTATTAGTAGTATTATTAGTATTATTAATATACAATCCTGACCAAGCATCCCTACAACCAATCAAACCAATTTAAACTTCATCTTCACACATATTTGTGTGCTGGGCTTAAGTTTGGTTTGGTCTTATGCATGTGCTTTTGTCTATAAAACACACTCTGGGGCTCAATATCATGCATCCAGAGACTTCGACATGCAGGCTTGAAGAGCTGGGGATTAAACCGTTTTCTGATAAATGGAAAAACCTTAACATCCTTTTTCCAACTCTATCATCCTTTCTCTAAGATTTAGCAAAAGCTGGAGTCACAGAATAGTTCAGACCAGCTATTTTTTCTGGACAAAAACAGACTTTTTTAGTCTTTGAATGCTTTTATTTGCATAACTGGAACATCTGCCTCCAAAGAGCTTTTGAAAATTTTATTTTAGCCAGTAAAAGAATAAATGAATAAAATACGGCTTTCCCAACTTGCATTGTTAATGGTAAATCAATGTTTTCAAGAACGGCATTAAAACGAAATCTCATTGTGTATTATTAGTATTAGCAAACTTTGTTTGTCTATAATCCGAACTGAATGATGCTGTATGATAATAAAAAAAGAGATCTAAAAAATTCCCATGACTAAACTGAACAGCCCATAAACAATCATGAACGACACAAAAGTTAATTAGATTTATGATCACTGTCATTTTTCTTTTGTTTAGCAAAATAATAACTTTATTCTTCTTTTGAAGTGTGAGGCTATATAGGCTCCCATTTTGACGTTCCATTTACAAAACATCCATTCTATCCATATTTTCATACTTCTTAAACTTTTTCCATAAGAACTCATTCCATAACCTTTCTTGGCAAAATGGTCATTAAATGTTTGTCATTTAATTAAAAAAAATATTACACATATTCTTTTATTATTAAAGGCTACTTGTATAAATAAATAATTATGATTACGTTTAATGCAACTCTTAGATCAGGTTGTTTTCAAGTAACACACATGCATCCATGTACACGTTATCTCTCACATGAAAAACCAGCAGCTGATGCCTTGAGTTTCACAAGTGGATAAAAATGTTGAGTTTAGGGCCGTGGGGTTTCACGGTAATTACTCCGCTTCAATAGGTTTAACCATGAGCCTCAAACCCGTGACAGTCATGAGGGTTTTTTTGCCCCTCTCTGCTCTCCCACACACCAAGGCAAGATATTTGAGAAGTGAAGTAACCCAGAGCTCCTTGCACCCAGTCTTTCTGAGGAGAGGCTTTCCAACCAGAGGAAGTGGTGTCTGTCGTCTGAATTTCTAATTTGGTAAGAAAATGGCAAGTTTTCTATTACTTTTTTCAGCAACACAGCAAGGAAAATACAAGATTGCCTTTTTGTTTTTTTTTTAATAATAAGCTATTGAAATGACATCTTTTGCTTGACCAGAAAGTAACTGATAACTGCTGCAGTTGGTTCCCTGTGGCATCATTATTCCTGAAACAGGTGTTTGTGCTGGAGGAGCAGAGACACTTCTAGCTTCACCCTAACTGTATCACAGTCTAGTGCTTTGTAATGTTTTGTGGATACTTTCATTGCTTAGATGTGCCTTTTCGGGGTTGTCAGGGAGCTTAAGTATAGTTTTTCCAGTCTATTTAATGTAGGAACAAATTCTTGTCATGTTTTAAACATGCAGTGTAGCAGAATTTAAAACACTGGACCCCGAACAAAGAACTTACCAGGATGTTTTGTTTCTGAACAAGTAAGATGACCTATCCACAAGTAGCCAAATACAAGTAACACATATCTAAATTCTTTAGATCCCCAACTAATGCCCATTTCATGTTTGAAAAACAAGATTAGGATTAATTGTCAAGAGTTTGGGTTACATCAATAAACCCAAATTTTTTAATGTCATTTACACTTAAGAAGCAAGTCAAGATAATCACATATTTCTATTCAACACCTTTAGATTGCACAAAATTCTGTAAATACATTTCCTGTCCAGAGGTGTTTATTAGTTTAAAACTTAGAGGAAAAACAAATTACTCCAGCCATTTCACAGGCAATTTGCAGCAATGGAGTATTTCTTAACCTTGATTCACTGAGCCTCCGTTAAGAGGTATGCCTTGCACTTTAAAAAATCTCTGTAACAGCCTATTTCAGGACTATTAAATGCAACTTAGCTTCTTATGGTTAGATAATGATTAAACAGTGCGCAGTCCTGTGGTGGTTAACCGTGTGCCGACATTTGGGTGTGAGGAGAAAGTAGACCTTTCTGTTGTAAAGTATTTTCTTCTTAAAAATGTTTAATAGAAAATAGTGGTTTGACACCTGATATTAGTATTGCTATATTGTAGAATCATGACTTTAGCCAGTCTTCAAAATAAAAATATTTCAGTCACCAAAAGAATAAAAATGAAATAATTTCAGTAGTCACCATGTTATATTATACATGTTTCTAACAATATTCCTTGTTGACTTTCAGTTTGATGTTGTGCAATCGTACAAACGGGATGCCTCGTGGAGACTTCAACATCTACTTTGCCAGTGGCCGGAGAGGAGGTGTCAGAGCTGAGGAGTAAGCTTGTCATTTTCTTTGAAACTTTGTGAACGTTGGCGCCTGTAGGCCTTACCCACTACCCTTAGTATACCATAAAGCTTATGGCTTCATGATGAAAAAACAGGTTTCTCCACCAAAACCTCTTCTACATTATGGCTAACGTTATGAAGCTGATATGTGAAAGTCATGCTGTAGATGAAAGCCTACACTAACCGTGAATTGTGCTGTGCATTCCAGAGCGGTGGGCATTGCTTTGCTAGTGGTCATCCTTGCAGCCCTCCTCATTTTGGGCTGCTGGTATTTCAAAAAGAGAAGTGGCTACAGAATAATCAGGGTAAGACCATCACATTAATTTTTTTTAGTACTGATTTGTGCTTTTTTTTAAAAATACTCATGTAAAAACCTTAAACATAAACACACCCTTCCTTATATTCCTCTTTGCCTACATCACTATTTTCTTGTATCTGCATTCCCAAAATTTCTCACAATTCTTTGTTAATCTGCAGAGTCCCAGATCAAGTTCACCAGGTTACACAGGTGGTCAGTACTCAGAAGCAGGACCCTCAGCAGATAACAAGATGGCGCTCACTGACTTTGGCAGCTTCCGATCTGTGGTAAGGAATAACAGTTACTCCTGTACCCAAGCTGGCCTTTTCCCTGTACATATGAATACAACAAAAACTATGGGTTGGACACATTATCTAAGTAGTGGTTACTAATTTTCTTAGGCTTTATTGAGGAGCAAACCTTTTAGCTTTGTGCAAAGACAGAGCACTTGTAAAACTCAAAGCCTCAGTGTTCTGAGCGGAGTAGAAAATGTGAAGCTGACGCAACGCTGTGGATGCCTGAGGGACATTATGTCACCAGACTAAGCAAAGGTATTTAAAAGTTCTCATTCCCAAGGGAACTTTATTTATCCATGTGTACAGGAAGAGTGAAGGGTATTATGAATGCTTTTACCAGATCTTTATTGCAACCCCTAAGGTAATAAACTATTCAATACATTATAAACCTGAAGCCGTTTGATTTAGATGTTTTTGTCACACTCTTTCCCAGGTTCCTAACGCTCCTCCAGCCTATGAAAAGATTTCTTCAGGAGCACTACCTCCTCCCTATTCCCCCTGAAGGCAGGAATACATGCAGGTGTCTACAGAGAACCGGGAAATACTGAAGAACAAACTCTGAACTTGATTTGTCTTGTGATGATGGTATAATAAACATCATCATGGCCACATATACAGACAGGTGAAATCACTATCTTTGTAAAAATCTTCACATGAAAAAGCAAATTTGTATACTGTATGTTGTCTCGAAGAAACAATAAAAAAATAAATAAAAATGCCACAACTGTGTAAAAAGACGCCACTTAGAGGCCTTATTTGGGACAATCGCATTGTTTATTTCCATGCAGAAACGTCCACAGTTCAATGAAAATGTACCTATTAAATATAATTTTTTCAAAATCTATATGGTAAAAATAAATAATTGTGATTCCAAAACATTTATATGGACTCAAACATATAGTAAAAAAAAGCCATCTATTAGTTTATATTTCTAAAAAAAAAAATGTAGTTTTCAAAGTTACTATTAAAAAAAAGACATTACAGAACGAAAACAGTTTTATTTTTCAAGATGAAAGATAAACAGAGCTACTTGTAAAGATGAATAGTAAACCAAATACTACATCTCAAACCAGTATCTAACAACATTGAAAAGTTTAACTGTCTAAGTTTGATGCGACATTTGTTTCACCTGGCCTCCCATTTATTTAGTCAAGTGGGAGGGTAGATGTAATCACTGGCCATTAAGTAAATTTCTCCAAGTCTACAACATTCATATAAGGAAAATCTCAGTAGTTTCCACTTGTGAAACCCATAACAGTATACCGTTCCACTATGTCTGATGATTCAAGTTTAAGTAAAATGTTATATAACCAGAGGGTAAAACCTACTGCTTAGAAGCAGCTGTGTTCAGAGGCAACATTAAATCTTGCCAAAACTAAGCAGCTGAAAAAAACATTGGTGTGGGCCCTCACATTGGTGGCTTAGTATTGTTCAGCTGGTTCACTTTGTGTTTGCTTGTGAAGGCTGTAAAGTGGAATCATGCATTACTAGTGGTCCAGTGGAGTTACTTGAGGAAATCGCCAGCATATCCAGAGGTTTGGGGCCAGCAGTCAGCTCTGCTGGATTGACCTGACATTGAACAGTGTTCAAAATAGCCCCATCAGGGCTAATGAGCAGCTTGGATGTCACATTGGTATGCATACCCAAGGCAGAGGTTTGTGCCAAGTGTTTTCCAAGTGCTTGATTGGTCAGTATGACAGGTGGGTGAATGGTTTTTTTTGACATCAGTGATGTGATTGGCTGAGCTGTAGAAGCCATTACAGGGGTGCTCGATTGAGAAGCAGGTGTCACAGGTGCTGTTTCAAAGATGCTGATAGTGCTTCCAATTGGTGGAACAGTAGCAATGGGCAGGGTTTGTGTCCTTGACAATACACTAACAATTGGTGGAACAGCCACTGTTGGCAGTACTTGTGTTCCTGTATCAGCAAGCACTGGCTGCACGACTGGCACCTGCTTTTTGTTTAACACATTTCCTGGTCCTGTGTGCACTAACCCCTTTGGATGAACACTGGAGGGTGCTGCAACTCTGACTATTGCCTGCTGGGGCTGTATACTAGAAGCAAGAGTTGTCACTGCAACCACCTGCTGGGCAGGAAGAGAACAGTGGAGAGCTGTTGTGTGTGACACTAGGGAAGCTGCAGTGGAGGAGAGTGATGCAGAAACTGCTATGACAGGGCTACGCAGGGCACCTGCTGGTGTGCTGGGTATTATAGGCAATGATGATATAGGCTGGAACAATTTTGACAAGGAGGCTGCTACTGCAGATGACTTGGCGGACGAACATTCTGTTTGTGTGGCTGTACTAGCAGCTACACTGATTGTAGGCTGTGCTGAACTGAAAATAGGGGCTCCAGTTATTACTGGGGAACCCAGGGCTGGTACACCGCCTAACCTCGGTGGCGAAGAGCCCATAGTGGATGTAGTTACAGTGGGTATTGCAAAGTTACCTGCATGAGCAGGTGGCAACCTAGGCAGAGCCGACACCACATTTGTTTTACTGGGTATTGCTGCTGAGCCCAGGCTAGGTGTACCCATGAGCCTAAATGACGTAACATGAGGAGTTGTTGCCAGCAGAGGTGAATCAATGGCTGGGTTGCATGCAACAAAAGGAGAACTTACAGCTGACACACCAGGGAGTCTGGCAGCAGACTGGGGTAAAACTGTTGCCCAAGGGGTTACATTGGCCTGATTTGCCCCTTTTAAAGGTACTGATGCTCCAGAACTGGTAGGACTGGCAGAAGGCACTTGTGGTGCAGGGCTAGAGATTATAAGGACATGGCTGCCTGGACCCAGACCTTGGGGTGGGACTACAAAGCGTGCATTGTTAAGGAGAATCTGCGTACCAGCAGTGAGAGGTGTAGAGGTGTTGATAACTATTCTCTGTTGAACTGTGGCAGTAGTGGAAGTAGTTGGAGCAGAAGAGAAGGGGATTTGGGTTTTGTTACAAGCAAGCTGATATGATGATAAAAGAGAGTCACTCTCCTCCCTAATTCCACTTTTGACATATGAGGGCTTGCTGTCAAGACAAGATGTGGGGGTCTGGGCTTGGCTACTCTTTATGGCTGTGGTCACCTGAGCAGGAGAGCTGTTGGACAGTGTAGTTGCAGGTGTACCAAGGTCCTTCCTGTTGATGTTTCCTGCAAACGTGGCAGGAGTAGATGTAATGCAGCTTGTTTGGGAGGTTACAGAGATGGAAGGGATACCCATGAGTGGAGAGTGAGTGGATAGAGAACTTTGAGTCCCAAATTGGGGAGAACTTGTGACAGTCATTAGACTTGAAACAGGGACAATTCCCGTGGTGGCTGCAGCAGTTGGACAGCATGCTCCTGAAACAGACACCAATGAAGCCTTTGAAAGAGAATGTGACAAGACTCCAATATTCTGTCCAATAGTTGTCGTCTTTCCTGACAACTGGATTTGAACCCCTGGTGACATATGAGAAAGATATTTTATTTAATACCTCAACATTTGAAATGGGGTTATATTTTATATATTTTAGGTAGCAATGTTTTAGGCAATATTTAAGATCAGAATAAGGCATTTGGTCAACTAAAAGAGAAAGTTATTTGTTACTGAAACACATGCAATTATTGTGCAAGATCCTGGATAGTGATGGAAAGATTTTAGACCCTTTAAATTTCCTCATTTTGTCATGTTTCAGACTTCTTAAAGTGAATCCATATTTTGTCCCCTTAGTCTACACATCTACATAATTACAGAGTTAAAAAAAACCATTTAGAGATTTCCCATTGAGGAGGCATACAAGTCTCTAATTAGTGGCAAAGGCAAAATCTTCTGATCTAATCTAAAAACAACAACTAAACTATTAACAACTTCCATTCTTGCTTAGCACTGAGCATTGCCCACTTAAAACCTATAGTCAGAACATAATGACTCCAGCTTCATGCTATGGGATGTTTTCAGTGACACTGACTAGAATACTGGTAAGAATAAAGGGGAAGATGAGTGCAGGATAATATATGATTTCGAACGAAAACCAAACTGCACATGACCTCTGTCTAAGGTAAAGATTTACATTTCAAGAAGGCAACTCAAAATATACTGCCTGGAAAAAACTCTTAAATACTGTCAAAATCTGAACCTGAAGCATCACTTTAGGGATCCAAAAACAATTTTGACCTTAACATTTAAACATGACTTAGACCTAACAATTTCCAAGAAAACTTCATGTTACTTACGTAAACACAATTTCTCTGAGTAGCACGAGTGTCCCACTTTGGGAATGCTCTGGGCATGACCTTATCAGAAGCTCCTACTGCACTCTTCTAGCCAAGATTGTTTGGAGACAGCCATCTTAGTGTTAAAGATTAAGACCCTCCCCTTATATATAGAACTGGCACTGTACATGCAGCTTATTTAAAAGAAATGCTTGCCTTTTCCTCACTACAAATGAGGGAGGGAGGAGGGAGGCTTTCAGCCCCATAGAGCTGTCTGCTAAGGTGATTGCACCAACAATACAGTAAAACATCTACTGCAGGGGTTGGCAACTAAAATACTTAAATGGTGTTCAGATTTATGACAAACAAAAGAAAATAAATAATTAACTGGGTGTGTAGCAGGACAAAATGTGAAACTTGAAAAGGTATGAAAACTTTCCAATAATGCTGTGGCTAACATTTAAACCACATTTATAAGCATTGTCTAAACAAATAAGATTTTTGACTAAGTCATCATAAGTGAAGCCTTGTTTATTTATTAATTCCTGTATTTATAGGTTGGTCAAATAAAAGCTTATATTGCACACAAATAGTTTATTACTACAGAATCACAACCAAAGAGTCAAATGAATGAGATTGAGATCTGACACAGATTAGAACTTATTTGTAGCATGATTATTTTCCTCTGATTTATTTAATTCTAAAAATACTCAAAAACACAACACCACATTTTTCCAATTACACTACAACTATGCACAGTAAAAATAAATAAATAATAATAAAAAAATAAATAAAAAAAAACATGCCCCATTGTTCTTTAGTTTAATCAAGTACAATAGTAAAGAGCTAAAACATATTTTTTCATTAAAGAAACCTACCTGAGGGCAGAGTACTGGTTTTAGCCTTCGGCAATGCCTCTGAGCTGACACTAGCAACAGGCTGGACTGGACTTAATCCCATTCTCAGAGACTGACTTGATAATGAAGTGGTCAGTGCTTGTCCACTATTCCCAGTGGCCATCACCTGCTTCGGAATGCTTCCCGTGAAGCTGGTAGATGAAGTTGCTGTGGGCTGGCTGATAAACATAATTCTTGAACTGGGAGCTACTTTTGTGGTGGAAGATGTGCCTTTTAATGTGGTTATGCTTGATGTTGAGGATGAAGATGGAGTAACCAGGATATATTTGGTAACTTGGGATTGTTCATCTGCACTTGCTCGTTTCACTCCAGTCTTACTGATGAACTCTTGTGTAAGAACTTGGGAAACACCAGAGCCCCCTACAGATTGGACACCAACAGTATTATTCAATCTTAAAGGTAAATGGGAACTAGCAGCAGCTTTCTGCATCATCTGGGAAATCTTTGTTTCAACTGTAGAACCAGCTGAGATACTGGAGCTCTGACTTAAAGAAACAGTGCTGCCTGCAGTCTGGCTTCTTGGTCCTGTTGCAGTAATACTATATGTGGAAGGAGCCTTTGATACCCAAGGACACTGCTTGTGGGGTTGGGCCACAGACATACTTGTTACTGCTGGGACTGTAGAAGGGGAAGTCAGAGAGGGGGCAGAAGCAGAGAGAGTGGTTGATGTCTTGGATACAAGAAAGGCTTTAAACTGAGGCGAAATTGTAATGACAGGACTTGTGGGAAAAGTTCCAAGTTTATTCTGGTCTGAGGATGTCTGGACTTTGACAATGCCTGTGTTGCCTCCTCTAGTTGTTACTAGGATGGACTGTGAGTCACGTATACACACAGTCTTAAGCTCTTGTTTAGGGTCTGGAGATTTAACAGTCCCAGTAGAAACTACATTGGGAAGATACGTGATGGATGAAGGCGATGCCATGCCACCTTGTGGTGTGCTGACTTGAAGACTGCCATCTTGTGTCCCCTTAAATCTTGTTTTTAGAGCCTCTTGCTGCAGATGAGGGGAAACAACGAGAGGAAGAGTTCTCCCTGTCCTGGCATCTTTTAGCGGAGCCACTTGCTGAACAGGAATTTTATTCTCAGGAATGCTGAACCCAGGCACATTGGTTGACAAACAAACAGGGTTGGCCACCTTAGAAACTGAAACCTGAATGCCCTTCGACTGTTGATTTGATGAGGACACCTTTGCTTCAGTTCTTTGAATGAGAAGGTTAGAGGGTAGTATTACCACTGGCTGCATAACTTTCTCCGCAGTGTTCTGGTCCACAACAGAATGAACAGACATCTTGACTGGGATGCTGTTGTCTTTCCTTACTAGGTGACCCAGTCCCTCAGGCACCTCACATGCCACTCGGACAGGGTTTTTTGTCTCTGTTTGGGTTGGTGTGGCCTGTGCTGATTTAGGAAGAGCTGCTGCTGCAGTTCCTTGCTGCACAACCACCTGCATCTGCTGTGATCTCTGTGTCACCATTTGTTGCAAATTCTGATGGAAACTGGAACTTTGTGCTTTTGAAATTTTTGAGTTGTGTAATGCAGAGGTAGGTCGGGGAACCAACGACCCTTTGGTCTGTCCATCTCCACTGGACTCACTTGGGAAATCAGTGGGTCTTTTCATCAAAGTCACTTTGTTGCCCACACTCTTGGCCAGAAGGGTGGGGATGGGCGTGTAGCCTTTGGGAAGTCCACTGGTTGGGGGCAGGATTGGAAATGGTGACAGTGAAGTATGAGCTGACATCCCTGCTGCTGATGCCAAATCCCCAGGCTGATTTGCTGGGATTGGTTCAGATCTCAACTCACCCCTCAAATCGGCAGAAGTAATATTACCACTGACACCCTGAACTCTTGGAAGCAGGCCGATGCCTTTCTCAGAGCTGGCCAGATGGTTTTTTGGGTGATTTGGAGGTATAACAGTTTTTTCAGCAGCAGACTCTGCACCAAACTCCCTGGTGCTGGCTAAAAACATAAAAGATATTTATTAGAGATATATTAATAAATCAGCTATACTATAGTGACACTGATGACAATTCCTCTATGACAATTACAAGAGATCATGGCTGGAGTTGTAACAATTAACCTCAAATGTCTGCTGTAAAACTAATTGCTGCTTTGAAACTAACAATGCTAGGTAGTGTGTATTTGGGGATCAAGTAATGTATCAAATTTTTTAAAAGAAACAAATATTTTTCATGGAAATTTAATTGTATGCTTACAATTAAATTTGTTCTTGCAAAACTGTCCTTGCTTTGAGAAGAGGCTCCCTTTTGTTGTGCCTGCTCTCTGTGCTCTCCACAGTCCATGCCATGAACCACCTTGTATGCCTGCAAATCTGACCAGCACTGAATAAGTCGATGTTGCTGATCATGATCATTCAAGATTTCTTTCCAACCACATTTCTTCCTTGAAGATAATGGTTCCTCTTATCCTTGCAGTTTTAAATAATGCATTGGAGAGTTCATCAAATTTATTTGTTAAAGCATCTTCTTAGATGCTTCCTTCGCTTGACTTACACCAATGACTTGGCCCTTTTGAAACACACCGACATCTTTTCCATGCCCACAGGATGTTTCTTCTGACATGGTTGTTTAGGAAATGAGAAGCCACTCAATGCATTAGTAAGGGTAAAATAACATGTTACCAGCTGAAACATAATCATCCATGCAGTACTTATCCAATGAGAAGCTTTTACCTTTACTTGTTTTTTTTAGGTGGGTAGTGTAGAAAGTGAACATTCAGGCCCCAGTTTCACCTGATAAGGCTGTAAACTGTTCCATTAGTTACTTTTCTACACAAAACTCTCATTACTAACTCCACAACTAGAAAACCTGGTTTTATTACTTTACCTCCACTCCAAAGGCCTCTGGGAACAATGTGTTCCAAATCATCCTCTTCTGATGCGTCACAATGATCCATCTCAAAATCTCTCTCTTCATCATCATAAGGGTCATCTGATGATGATGAAACACACTCCTCACGCTGGAAGTTATTGTACTCTGGGTGCTTTTTGAAATCATCAAATTCTTTCTTCAAACGAAGCCTGGTGTAGAAGCAAAACAAGACAATAAAAAATTAATGATTACATTTTCTCCCTACTTCGCCTTTAGCTATGCATTATTTAACGGTGTTTGCACTGATTAAATGGACACAAATTGTATGGACAAACATTTAATGAAAGATACTGACAATAAAGAGTTTTAATATATTTAAATTTTTATTAAATTTAGTCTAAATGTCAAACCTATTTCTTTGGTAAGCCTTTACAAGTTTGGGTTCCCAAGGTGAAAGCTCATTTAGAAGTCTGATCAGAGTGCTATGGAGATCTTTTACTGCTTCTCGCCTGTAGTACCACCGACCCTGTCAGTTCCAACAAGAAAAGAAAACTTAAGTAAGCAGCAATAAAATGTAAAAACATACACAGTTTTCTCTGGAGCATGCAAGTAATCTTGACAGAGCAAAAACAGTTAATGACCAGTCTCTTCTTTGTGCTTTCCAGGTCATCAAGCTCATCTTCTGTCTTACTGATCAGCTCTCGCAGTTCGTCAAGATTGGTGCAAACCAACTACACAAGAGGAAAACATAACTAGAGGGAGGCTTAAATCAACACATAGTAAAAGAAACAAACATGTACAAACACAATTTTAAGTACCTTAAATGATGGCTCAGATGGTGATACGTCTTCATTTTTAACTTTCTTTAAAGATTCTATTTTTTTTCCTGTAAATAAAATGTAATTCAACCATATTATTAGAGAATGTAAAAAAGATAAATAGAACTTCATACAATCTGAAAACAAAGCACTTTATTTACATCAACACTGAGCATTTTTTCACCTGTTTTATGTTTTTTCTTCTTGTCTTTCCTCTTGATTGTTGTGGCAACTTTGCAAGCTGCAGACTTGGCAGCTTCAGCTGGGAACAGCCTCATCCTGTCCACATACTGCAGTTGCTTGCGTTCTCTTTTCACCCTCAGCAGCTTGTCCCTAGTTTGCCTTTTCTTACGCTTCTTTTTCTTAGTCCACATTTTGTCATTCACCTTCTCTTCACTTGAGCTCTGAGTGCTCTCAGAAGATACCTGTGTTAGTAGTCCAGATGTAGCACAGCAACAGGCATGCTCTGCAGCTTTAGCATGACAAATTTTGCCTTTACGACATTCCAAACAAGGAGACCTTTGGTGTCCTTGTCTCTGACTTTCCTCCTCCATTTTGAGTCCCAATGGTTTAGTTTGGGAGCCGAGAGTCACTGAACGAGCAGGCGATCTGCCAGTATAGCTGTGTTCTCCTACACTCAGACAGGGATCTTGTGTTTCTGCTTTAATGGTACGTTCTGAAGCCAATGAGAAGGCCTGTTCCTGCTTGAATTGTTGCTCTACAATTTCTTCCTTGAAAAAAACTTTCACATCACTCCCTCCAATGGGACTTCTGTGAGCGATGGATAAAGAGTTAGTACATATTTTGATGTCTAATTTAGAGTCTTCATGGGAGTCTCTATCAGAGGATCCTGAGTCAGACATCTCTTCCTTTATCAGTGACCATGAATTAAACCTTTTTTTATCTTCATCCTCCTCGTTCTCCTCTTTGAAAATCCCAAGTGTATTTATTGTCCTTTTGCCAAAATCTCCTGATTCTCTTCCGTATATGGGGGTTCCATCACATGTTCTATCATTTGTATCCCCCCCTTTCTTTATTCCATCTGACTCCTCACCCTCAGACCCTTGCTCAGTTTCAACTTTTTTTACTAGTAGAGAGGGAAAAGGAAAGGCTGGGGGTGTGCTAGGGCTCTGGAAATAGATCCTCAGGTCTGCACCACAGAAATGTGGGAAATGAATGTAAGCATTCTCTTTGCTGTCATAGCCCAAAATAGACTCCCTACATTCATGAATGGGTTGGGCCAGCACAGCATCTTGTACATCCTTTTGTGTCTCATACACATGGTCACACAGCCCCTTGAGAAGCCAAACCCTCTGATAAAAGTGCAACAAATGAAAGGGTTTTTCCTCCAAAGGATTTACCTCCCCCAGTATGCTGAAAAATTGGTGGCAAAGTCCTAGCTGTTCAGCTCGATGTGACTGATCATGGGCGGTACCAACAGCTCGATACCAGCCCGTGACACGCTGCCTCAGCTCTGACTCCCAGCGGCGGTAAGGCAGTGTAGGCCGGCGGTGCAGAGTGGTCCTCCGCTGAGCGGGGGACAGTAGGGAAGACATGATTTTGGAGAGGAGTAGGCTGCATCGAGGCATCAACAAACAGCGTTCCAGCTCAAAAAATACTATCTCAGGAAGGTTGAGAGCAGTCTGAGCCAGGCAGAGAAAGTGTCCAATAGCAGGAAGTTCCCAAAGGGTGACCACTGTCTGGGGGGAAGCCTGTGACAACAAGTTCTGCTCCCACTCTTCTACCTCCTTGGCTGACATTTCCACTGCTTCTTTCTTCTCAAGCTCACGTTGTCTATAAAGGAAGGATACAAGGATTTACCATCTGCTTTCCAACAAAAAATTTTGCAACAAAAATGCATTAAAACCAGCTTAAAATACTACCGTTTCACTTTTTTTTTAAAATACCCACCTCTTCTCCTCTTTGGCCCTCTGTTGCTCCTCTAGCCGTAGGGTCTGTACCATGATAGATTCATGCCCACCAACAGTAATGGTAGCAAGACTTCGAGGTGCCAGTCTCCTCCTTGTAGAGGTACCTCCTGAGCCCCTGTCCTCCTCTGCACCAAAACGTCCTTTAGAGGTCACTGCCAGGGCCGTCTTCTCTCGCAGTGTCCTAGTTTGACGTAAGGAGAAGGGGGGAAAAAAACAAGTTTATACCATATGACTTTAAGTAGAACTATGAAAGTTCTGACCTTAAAAATATGTGTTTGACTCGTTTTGATGGCACAGCAACATAATTACATACATTCCTGGAGCAGTCGTTGCCCAGCAGCATCCTGTGGCTGTGAAACCACACATCACAGCTTTTTTTCCCCTCCAGGATGCTACATTACTTTACAACAGAGTTTCACTTTATGCACTTCATCACACATCAGCAACTAGATATCAACATACTGGCCATTTTGAGTGCAAGTGAGGAAAAAAAATAGAGAGAGGGACAGAAAAAGAAATAAGTCAGGAGTCATTAATGGACTGACTTTTACCGACGGGAGAGAGCTCAGAATACAGGTAGGATGCAAGATGGATAACGAATTAGCCATCGTTAGGGGGCACCTCAGAAAAATTCTGCCGAAGTTCAGTAGTGCAACTTTAACTTTAGCCTTATAATAGCTGTTACAGTAGTTGGAATTGGACAGGCTGTACGTCAATATTTCTCATTTAATATTGGGAAAGGCTAATATTGGAATATTTAGCATTTATGGAATATGTACTGCTATATGAAAAAAAATCTAGGAGCATAGAGTGAGGAAAATCAGTATTTGAACACCATGCTATTTTGCAAGTTCTCCCACTTAGAAATCTTCGAGGGGTCTGAAATTTTCATCGTAGGT